>LACB01000510.1:0-19530 GCA_030142185.1 Penicillium thymicola
TCACCCACAATAACGGGGAGCACGACCCTCGTCTGGATTGGCCGGCTAAACGTGCCGTCTGGAACTTAATCTGTACCGGGCGAGATCATAATAAGCTACGAGTTTGTAGATTGTACCTATGATTGCTCTGGCCTACGTTACTGGTTACGTGCTTTGCCCTCGGCATGTTGATCCATCATTAGGGCAATGGAAACCCATGACTTTATTGCTGACGTTCGGTAAAATGCTCTAGCTCCGTGAGGACTTCACTAAATTGCCCGTCTCAACGAAATGAAGCATAACTTAAATATTCGAAATAACTCGCAAGGTTTCTTTCTATGGTCCCCGGTCACTTTATAGTAGTCACCGCTATTCCAAGGTGGGGAAAGAAGCTACGGCTGACCAATGATTTAACAAAGACCCAGCTAAGCAACATAGTTGGCTTGTCGTTACCCTGAAGCCGAACACTAGAAAGAATCAAATTATTGGAAAGTGACATTCTTATCGATACTTATCAGTTTGGAGGTGGTCTATTTTGGTGAGATAGGTGCCGGTAGGCGATCAGTGGCATCATCTGTCGGAAAATAATGGCCTAGCGTTTTGCATCTGCTCTTAGCCCCCATGTGATGAATGTCCGCTGCTGAGGGAGTCCAATCCACGAATGAGAATTGGCCAATCAAGCAGGGCGGCTTTCATTCCGCCAATGATTACGCCCCATTTCAGTGTTATCGTTGTGACTCACTCGGACTACCAAGGAATCTTACCGTTAAGACGAACGGCTACGACCGACGGTTTAATACTTCCTTTTTGGTGTCCTGCTCGCTTTGGTTGATTTTGACCCACCCGCTGGACGGAAGGGTGAAAAGAGAGGAAAATCCTCCGTCACGAAGCGGATGCTTGGCGATCGCGATGCCCAGCTGGATGCTGAAGAAAGTTCATACGGACAGCAATCTATTTGGCGCCACGTTTATGATTTGATGAAATATGACTCAGCCGCATGCCACTTGGGCCCTTATTGCTGGCTAGACCCGAAGGGAAAGAAGCATTATCGACTTCGGACGCAAACACTCAGACGTCTGGTCACCTATGCCGAGAAAGGTGGTATCCTGGAGACGCACAGGGACGTCCCGGATGAAATCAAGCGCATTATTAATATTCGCATCCATATTATTCATATCATGCATTTTGCGCGCATTAATGGATCTTCCGTTTCCCCCGGCTTTTGTATTGCGGAATACACGTTTCCACTAGCCAACGTGTACGTCAAGTGCGATCACGGCCTCGGTCAAGCTTAAGTAGAAAATATCCCCCGTGTGTATACCTTATATTGTAGGGCTCGGTAAGCTCTATGATTCCGCATGATTGTCTGGATACGACATGTGGTATGTTCGCGCTTAAAGTGGGTCTCCTAGGCTCTATTGCTACACTGCTACATGAATTATTTGCCGGTTTCTAGGACCTTGAGGCCCAGTTGTACGGGCAAAGCCGCTATACATCCCACTGAACCCAGATGCCTTGTGAGTCCCGCATATCGTATCTCCACTTATTGTGTATGCCTCGCGTGGCTCCCGACAAATGTGGCTAGAGCTCCCAGGAAATAATAACCACTTTCCAGGAACAAGAAGAAGAGTGCTGGGAACTAGCCAAGTCAACACTAAGCCCAGTATGCGCTTTCTGAAGCTTATACATATTGTGCCCTTTGCTACATGGTAACAGATACCAGCTCACAATCTATATCTCTCCAGCAGATTACATGCAAACCTCGCGATTGACCCGAGACGCTTTTACATTTACTTTCTTATCATGTCCCGGAATCCTTCACATCTACAGTGGGTATTGGGCCAAGTATTGGGCGATCCCTTGCACCGTGAGCGGTGCAGCGGTGCATATGGGTAGGGGATGACGGGAATCACTGTCAAAGCACCGTGCCGCTTGACTCCCCGATAAAGGGAGTATTATGCTTTCAGCTGCTCCACTAGTACAGGAATTTTCCTTGGCTGCAAAGCTGTTACTTCGCTTTGGGTGTAGGCACCATCGCTGTCGGCGGAAATTGTAGGCCACGCTGACTTGCAGTTGGATGTTCGCCAAAATCGAGCCAAAGACGTCTCGATGCACTCAGAACCACATGGTTCGGCACTATTGGTACATCAATGGCCAACCAGCATGTCCTACAATTAAGCCACAGCCGTGCGCCCCGATAAGGCCTTCCCAAAAGCTGGAAGTGGAAGCCTGGCAAAGAAGCCAAACTAGTGACATACCCCTAGGTGCATTTAGATTGGACTGAGCCGTGAAAGCCCATGCTCCGGATCTTCTCCAGACGACAAGCGGCTTCAAGCGTATTGTGTTACATGCCTCCAGTACAAACCATGGAGTCCACGAATAATCAAAGTTGGCTACTTGTCCACGCAGTGTGATCACTCAAGTTCCCTCACTCACGTGTTTCGCACGGCATGGCCCACCCGAAGGCTCCTTGTTCTTGCACGGCCGGCTCAACGAGCCCGTTGCTCTCCTTTCAGGTTGTGGGACTGAACATGGGTTAAGTTCCAGTCCGCTTTGTGAATGTTCGCGGTAGTGGATCGAACTGACCGAGGTGCCTTCGTGTCATTTTTATTATCCGTTAGCTTCATTTGGGCGATTTGACCGGATATCTGGTGAGACTATAGGAGAGGATCTGTTCTTCCTGCCGCGGGTTGAAACGGCACTGGGAAATCTGTGTCGGTTTCGTAGACAGTTGCTAGGCACAATTACCCGGCATGCTGTCCGTGCAACAAGCACTAGCTTCCGGCTGTCCCTTTGGCCTCGGATGGAGCCTCTACCGTATTCGAGCTTCTCGGACGCTCTCAGCTACCTGCGCTATCCCCGCCGCTATCCCTGCATCCACGTTTTTTTGTGCAAATATATCGAGTAATTACGGATGAGATTGATCTTATCAAGCGGTATTATTTGCAGGCACATTTCAGTAAAGACCTTGATAGTGAATAATGAGTATTTGATGCCCTTCTTGTTGTAAAAAGCCTCGGGAATATATAATCTGCTTTGCATGCGGTGTAATTCCCCTTGCACTGCGTCGCCGCTTGTAATATGTTTATGTTGCCAAGATAGGACAGGGCAACCCGGAATAGGCAATTCCTTACTGTTCTCTTGCAATGTCCATCAGCCCTGTCACATTCTGACTTGGGGGGAGTCCCAGTCATTGTGTAGGCTGATCAGTCGTTTCCCGAGATGACTCCAATGCCCGTTGGAAAAAGCGCACTGAGCTAGCTGCTTCTCGTGATGAAGCTGGAGACTATCACTCTATTTCCTCAGGTGTGTGTCAGCCTCCTTCAAGTTCTGATTGCTCTGCTGTAGCTTCTGGCCATCGATGCGCTTGGACACACACGGCTCCCATAGACGTTATAGAGTCCGACAAGTCGAGCTGCGGGAAAGGCGAACTTGGGATCGTCGCTCTCGAGGCGTGCCAGAACCTTCAAGATGGGTTAAAACGGCTCGGTCGCCAGGGTGTGTCTGCTGCGAAGTGAAGGGCTGCAATGTTCAGCAAAAGGATTGAAGCCGAATCGTTTCACTTACCAATGGGGCACGGTCAGAACTTTCCTATGATTTGTCCTTTTCGCTAAGGACTGGCAATTTACCGGCGGCTTATCTCCTTCAATTTCCTGGTCTGGCGGGCTGTTTCGTATCAAAAACCCAGCGGTCGGCTCGAGCTTTCCTGGTCATGTCATTGGTTGCTATAAGTTCCTCATTCCTTACTCCATCCAGGAGGCCCAGGTCTACAAATTGCGCTCGATCGCGATTGGGATGCTGATGCGTATTTGGCTCGGCGAAACAAATAATAATGAGCTGGCCTATATAGAGAGGAAAATTAGCAACTAAATGCCACCAGAAGCCAAAAACATAGCTTTAAGACCATATGAAAGCTCTCTAGCGCCCTTCTTTGTCGTCCAGTGGCTAAAATTGAATTCGTAAAACTTTTGGACGCCGGCGGTAGTCTGGCGCAATTGGATGGGTCTTAGCTATAGCGGAATAATGTCTCATTTACGGTATTCGCCCCGTCCAAAGTAACATGGTATGTCGTGGGATCCGACGAGCTTCGTTCAAAATTACGGCAACAGCTTAACTCGCTAAAGTCGGGGAGGAACTTTTTAGATATCTGGTTTTGGTGAACGGACACATATCCATTGGTCTGCGAGACAATCTGGATGCCCCGGTATTAGCGGCTTGTAGCTGAGGTGTCCGATGTGTCAACTGGTAGGCTAAGAATGAGGAGGCTTTGCGTCGCCTTCTCCTTGTAGGCGGAGCTTGTGCTAACAGCCTGACTGTCTGTGAAGGTACGGCTCATCTATCATGAACCGAGACAGAACATCAGCATTCCTCTGTGTCTTTTGAATTTCGGAGCCTGGGAAGACAACAAATGCCGTCCGAAGACGAGATCATACATTCGACACCAACAGCCTACGCGACTTAGAAGGTATTTGAAGGGTTGAATATTTAGCCATAGGTATGAGTAGGGCAGTGGTATACGCTCAAATCGAGCAAGGACCTGATAGACATAATCTATAGAGAGAAAGTGAGAAAGAAGCCGAGTTCGATACGAATCTCCTGGAGACTTATTGGCGGTAGTAGTCACGTGGAAAGGGACAGGCAACATGCAGTTGTACCGGTATAGGGAAGGTCGAGCAGACAAGACACTTGTTTGTGTGGCATTCGACACGAGTGACAGAGATGAGGGTGTTCTCCTGTTGTACGATCCGGGCTAGCAAGGAATGATCTAGTTGGACGAGTTGTCGTAGCTTACCTATTCCATGGAAACCCCAAAATGTGCGCTTGAGACGGGGCGATCAGCTTGCGCCGATCATATCGACTTTTACAACTTGGTCACTTACACCTCTCTGCAATGCAGCCACCGGCCATGCCACGCCGCATTCAAGCTCATCGCAATCGGCTGTCGCTTAAAAAGCCGCGCTAGATTGGACAAGACAATTTGTTGAAACAATAAACGCGCGCGACGAACCCACTTGTGATAAATATTTCACTTCCATTGTGGGTAGATGCGTCGCGATGCCAGAGGTTCACCTCAAGCTCGCCTAGTGGCTGTTTTGATTCCATCTCCGAATACTTCGGCGTGTCGACTGAGGTAGCAGGTTTCACAATAACACTTTTTTACTCGGTTACTGCGCGTGTCCCCTTATCTTCGCTCCGCTCAGCGAGTTCTATGGCCGCCGATGGATTTTATATATCAGCTTTGCATTGTACCTTGCTTCAATTTTCTGTGCACCTTTGCACCCAACCCAGGTGCCCTGCTAGTGGGCGGATTTCATACTGGGACCTCCGTATCTGCAACTTTGAGAAAGCGCTGAAGAAGGGAGAGAAGAACGTGAATGAGGAAATTGGAAAGTGGACATGTAGCTCCAGGTATATCCTCCTCTGTGAATAGTTCAGCACATAGCTATGGGCGGCCAGAAAGCATTGTCATCCATCTACCGATTCCAGTTGCGGCATATTTTCGCAACTTTTATTTGCCGCTGCTGTTAACAGGAATGGCTACAGAATATAGTAAATGGAAGCATACCTATCTTATAGGACGCCCTGGGTATAGTTGTTTAGACATGTATACAGTTCCTGTTTCTATCAGCCAGTAACTACTCGAGTTTGTTCGTCTGTCGAAGTTGACCTGTAAGCTAACAGAAGCCTGGATAAAATGTGGGTGTGGTGTTATTTGGTGCTGCTGGTAGGCTCACCCCGCTTATCAGCCTCCTAAACCCATGTATTTCCTGCCCACAAAAAGCAAGTAGACCAAAGGAACTGTTCTTTCGCCGCACCCTCTCGTATAGTCTCCCCGCTGTCTTTTCCCCCTATTACTAAAGTAGGCGTCCTTTGGTGGTGTCTTTATTCCCAGTAACTCCGGCCGCGTGTTATCATCCAATTTCCCTGGCCGTGTGCACTGGGAGTGCAAGCCCTTAAGGTTACACTATGTTTATGTCTGCCAGTCACCGCACAAGGTAACCTAACGCAACAGGTATAATGAGGATGTGTTGGCGGACTGACGTTATCGATGCTATCGCTGCTTGCTGTCAATTGTGGGGAAACCTGCTGTCTGCCGCGCAACTAAAGTTTTGAATATAATGTGGCTGAACTTGATTGTCTTAGCAATTACACCCAAAAGGACGGAGCTACCGAGGAGAATTACACATAGCAAAACGGCCTGTGTAAGGTCACCATACGGGTATAGCAGTTTATTTGGCGCTGTTACGTAGATATTGTCCCGGGTGGGCGAAATGCCGAGGCATTTTCACCAATGAGCGGTCTCTAAAGTAATCCAATCATTGTAGCATAGCAGGACAACCCGAGTGTCCGTCAAATAACGGTTCGCTCCAGATCCGAGGGTTTAAAGGCTTTCCAGGCTTCTGTGCTAACTTGTCACGATGCGGCATATGCCTCATGGTCCATGAGTATTCTTCCTGAGATTTCCTTTAGGGAATCCCATGTGCAGGTAGTGTCCACGTCGTAGACAGAGTTACAAAGACTTTAGTTTGTGACTGTTGAAGCTTCCGATATAAGATTTTGTACTCCGAGCTGCGGTCCTGAATTGATATACGGCGCTTGTTGCTAAGAAGCGAGTAGGAGAAAAAGAACTGGCTTCTAAACAGTAATAGGCTGGTCTTTGAGTGAACCTGTTAACACCAATAAAGCTGTCGAAAATTGAATCGGTATAATTATATGGCTCGTAAAGTGCAAAGTCGTTGGACGTTGCAGGCAACGCCGTGCTGTCGTTATTGTATGCGCCGGGTCCGATGGGGTTGACATCATCTGCGACTGACTCATCGGACCACATCCCAGTTGAAAACGACGGCCATGAGCGAACAGACAGGCTGGGATCGGAATCCATGTTGGAAGAGCCTTGCAATACGGCTTGTGTCATCCTGGCGAGCTGGTGGTTGATTCGTGGCTTGGCACGTGGCGTGTTGGAAAATGTACGGTGCTCCAAACACCTGACTCATCGCAGGCAGTACAACTGTGCAAGAAGGATATCTTTCTTTTGTATTTCATCGGTGAGCCGCCGCTCAAACTGTTTCTGTTCTCTTCGGTTTTTTTCGCGGCATTTGTTGGCCGCGATGCGGTTTCGATCGAGGTGCTCTGCCCGCCCGGGACTGACGGAGCGCGAGGTTGACGAGGAGGTGGGTGATCTGTATTTCATGATTTCTTTGGTGTCTTTGTTATGCTACGTATGGGCGTGACAGAAAGCGCTGTCTGGGACAATAGGATGAGCCGTTTTTATTTTCCCTTTTTAGCCAATGAGCAAAAGATTTCGGTAACCTACAATATAAAGTGCGGATTGATGTAAACAATCTTTAGCGCAGATGGTCGTATAAAAGTATAGAAGAGCGTGGTATCGAAATCAATGACGTACGTACCATGTCCAGGATCTGCACAGGGTCTGGAAGGAAAATAATAGCAAGCTTCGAAACAGTTGCAACCGGATCCGGTTTCCGGATTAGACTTGCACGTACTTCCCCTGCATGTCCTACATATTTGCCGATAAAGGCCTCAAGCTGCTGTCCTCACCAGATTATTCTTGTTTGCTAACTTCCCTTTACACTCAAAATTATCCTCAACCTCTTTACTTTTCCCTCTAGGATATCAAACCCGACCGAGCGGGGTTCATATTTCGCCGGCGCCCCACCTTTAGCCTCTATAATAACTCAGATCTGGCAGACCTATTCTCCTCCCACGTCTCCCTACGGAGCGCTTTCCCTTCAGGAAAATTCTTTTATTCGAAAAGTCCTCGAACGCTACATACACCGAACAGAGTCAACGTTCCGTTCTGGAGAGCCAAATGGACACCGTCTTAAACGATACTTCAACTCACGAACATCTGGTGTACAACCAGGTGCAGGCGTATAATGGATGGCGACGGAATTTAGTTAAAGGAGGGCCGCGTCAGAAACAGAGCGCAGATATTTTTCATGGGCGAGACCTTGCGAGGCAGAATGATGTCAATGTTGCTGCGACACAGCGCCCTCCAACCCCTGGGCTAGAAAGTGCTAGCAACTCAGGATACTCTCTTTCCGGCCCTACTTACACTCATGCGGCGCCAGTTACTCCTGTATACCAAGAATTCGCTATCTGCAAAGCGGACAGTACCAGTACTACCCAACTGCCGAATCACCTAGATGCCGAGAAGGAAGATGAAGGCTATAGAACGGGAGAAAATTCTCACAATTTCGACCATCCATCCCAGCCTAACTCCGGTGTAGCCTCGCCCAGCACGGGGGTCATGTCCATAGCCGAAAACTCTTCTTTCCATCATACACCTACGAGTGGACCCATTTTAACCCAGGACATCCCTGCCCAGTTTACCCATACTGCCTCAGCGCCTCTTTATGACCTCAGTAACGAGCAGGCCAGTAAGACCGCCTACGCGGCTCAATCCGGTATCCCTCCTCAAAACCACTCCTTGCCGTTATATACTGCACCTGGCACGATCTCGCCCGTGAACACTTTGCCTCCTTCCCCTTCTGCCAGGTCCCAAACTCCGTTTACCGCACCAGAGTCGCAGGAATCTTCGCAAACCCCTTCGCAGGCCCTCAAGAAATGCTGCGTTGATAAGCACGGTTGGCGATTCGAAGGCCTTAGTGATGACTCCCCTTGGGTCCCAGAGGTTCAAAAGAAATACGACCAGTTTTTGCATGACGAGCGTATCAATGTGACCGAAGGCCTCTGGGACCTCTTTCCCATGCAATCAAGGTTGTTCGTTGGTTCGTGCTGTCCTTGCTCATATTACGCTAATTATCTAACTACTTAACCTTATGTAAAGGCAACCTTCCAACGGAGCGCATCACCAAGCGAGACATGTTCCATATCTTCTATAAATATGGCAAACTAGCGCAAATAGCGATCAAGCAGGCCTATGGGTTCATACAATTTTTGGAGGCTTCCTCTTGCCACGCGGCGCTCAGGTTCGAGCAAGGGGTGATCGTGCGGGGCAGAAAGATACGTGAGTGCCAGAACCACCCATATTCAAACATTATGTGCGCCTACTGATCATTCCTAGATCTCGAAATTTCCAGGCCTCGAAGCCCCACTCGGCCTGCTCCAGTGCCTCCCCGGGCATCCCCGCCGTGTCGTTCGCGGTCACCGGAGTTCGGCCGAGCTCTCGCGCTCCCTACCACTCGGCCCGTCTTCCTTGATCGAATGCCTTTTCCACCCCACTTACGATAAGCCGTTGGCCTTCAAGTGGACGGGACCAGACCCTCTGTCCATGTCTACTCAGGCTAGCGACTTGTTCCTCTACATGTCAGCTTTCGCTTTTCCTAGCGAAGTGCACTGGATAGAGTTTCTATTAGTGCGGTTTGACCGGAAGTCTGGCGAGAGTACAGGAGAGCATATGTTCTTCCTGCCCCGAGTTGAGACGGCCACGTGGAATCTCCGTCGAGTACGCGGACAGTTGCTAGATACGATCTCCTGGCATGGTATTGGTGCAATAGGCACTGGATTCCGTCTGTCCCTTTGGCCCCGCATGGAACCCTTACCACATATCACTCACTTGACACTTCCTTCGCTTTGCTAGTTGCGCTACCCATCAAGGTATCCCTTGATCCAAGGTTTTTTGTGCATAACACACTGGGTAACTACAAGTGAGATTGGCCCATAAATTGCGTTGTCATTTAACATTTTACAGTGAGCATAAATTAAATGGGAGGCTATTCCATGCACTGAATTTTGCGAATACTTGGAAATAGAAGATGCTTTCTAAGCAGTAACTCTACTTGATTCGAAAAGCCAACTATAGTATTTCTATGCTGAAATAAAGCACATCGCCTCGAATAGACAGTTCTTCGCCCTTCTCCTGCGTCGTTCAATGACCCTGCGAGATTGAGTCTGGAAGGGTGATTCCAGTCATCGAGTACGCTGACCAGCCTCTCCCGGGATAATTCCAATGCCTGCCCAAAGAAGCACAGCCGATATAGCTGCTTGTCGTGGCGAGCCCCAAGACCATCTCTTTCTTTTCTCGGGTGCGCGCCAGCTTCCCTCAAATAAAGGTTGTCTTGCTCTAGCTTCTGGCCATCGACATGCTTGGACACGCACGATTCCTATAGGCGTCGATAGAGTCCGACAAGTCGAGCTGCTGGAAAGGCGAACTTGGGATCATCGTGCTCGAGATCTGCTAGCACCTTCAAGATTGGTTGAAAGGGCTCGGTCGCCAGGGTGTGTCTTGTATCTGCGTTCTGTTGTGAGGAAATCTATGGTGGTCAGCAAAATATTTGAGGCCGATTGGTTTCACTTACCAATGGGACATGATCAGAAGTTTCCAGTGAGTTATCGTTCTCGTCAAGGATTGGCAGTCCACTGGGTTGCTGATCTCCTTCTTTTTCCTGGCCGGTCGAGCATTTTCGGGAGTCCATTTTGTTCGCAACAGAAAGTCACGGGTCTGGACAATACCATTCCCATCGATCCTTCTTTTGTTTTATAGACTCCGCAGACGCAGACAACTACCTAGGGGATTTTACGATCACCACAACCGTTAATTGATGCAGTGAGATTTTGACTGGAAGTAAGTTAGTTTTCGGCGGGCTGTTGACAGTGTGTTCAACAGTAGTGTAGTCGGTCGAGGAAACTGATCAAGCCTCAAAAGGCCGAGGGCCGGAGACGAACGCCTGGTGAGGGTATACATTTCAATCAGACACCTCTTTCCATTTCGTTGAACGCCTCAGAAACCCGACAGATGGAATATTGCAGAACCTATAGTCACCAAAAAAAGTCTTTCAAAAAGAAAACAAAACAAAGATAAATAAACAGATGAAAAATTTGGCGTGTCTTCATGGTCGCAAGTTGGGAAATTGAGTGTTGACGTGTGGCCAGACCCATAGCTCTACACAACCAACACCACACTAAAGCGAGGAAAAAAATTCCATACTTCTCGGGATGAACTTTCAGGCGCTTTTCGGTGATTCAACGTTGAGTCACCCCCAGGTGAGGTATCAGAACAAAAAATACGAGCCTGCCATTGCGGATTGAGTATACTCAGTGCCTCACTTTAGGAGGGCCGTGAAGGATTCAACAGTCAGCCAACGCTTCTTGACCAACTCAACATGCTGTTGCTCAACACGACTCTTGCCCGTCTCTCTCGCTGAGCATCTAAAGCATTAAAGGTGTCGCTGCAAATAGTTGCGGTTGAAAGAAGACGTGGGTTTCAACAGGGCTCAATTAGGACAGGTGCTCTTCAATGCTGCCTGCCCAGCTTCCAATTGACAGAAGCCGAGAAGGCTATAAAGACTTCCTCTACCCCCAGCAACTTGCTCTACGATTTATCCCCTTGACTTTGCAAAATCGAGCAGGCTTGTGTCTGAGTCACTTGATAAGTTCTCCCCCTTGACCCGGTACTGAAATTTCCACTGTCCTGACATCTACGGAATACATCGTGGACCGGCAAGCCAGACAGTGCCCGTGAGAGATACAGGTACAGTGTGATTCCCACCAGATGCAATGCCATGCACACCAGCCGATCAAAGATGTATATGCGAAGATGCCTCCGCCACAATAGCCGACTGAGCTGGTCTACTGCACAGCCTCTGTGTGTATTCCCGAGAGAAAGGGCGAATATCCACGTCGCGGGTATGTGAATCTTAGCCTGACTTGTCTGAATTTCACTGACCCTGAAGACGATACAATTCCAATAGAACCGACATTCGACCACAATGCACGAGCGCAAGGACCGCAACTCTTTGCCGTTCTTCGTCCCTAGGCTTGGCCACCAGAAAATGTGAGTCATGGATCCTGTCGCCGATCTATAAGCTAGCGAACCATAGTGAATATTGACATCGCACCAGAAGTCCCCGAGGGTACAGCACCCCCGTCAGTGCTCTGCACAAAGCCACTGCCTACATACTATTCTTGGCCCCTTCGCTTCAGACCACACATCATACCCTAGCTGGAGTGAATCAAAACAGCGGCCAAATAAAGGTGCGAATATCCGATTGCGAGCTTCGCTGAATAGAAGCTTGAGTGATATCCAGTCTTCCTGGCAATGTGAGTGATTTATCGCGTCCTCTGCTGCGCTATATCATTTATCTGTGAGAGTTTTTGTGCTCCAGAACACCAACATCGTTACTGCTTTTCATGTCATTGTACATAGGAGCAGCCCATCGCCACTGTAAAACATCCCTGTGGAGTTATTTATAGCCGGACCGGAGATAAGAAGACCAAGGTGGCAGGCTCTACGACGCGTGCTCCATCGCGTCTGCCGCCTCAACCCCACCGCCTTCACATCATGATGGATGTTCGCCGTCCCCATCGCGAGGTCTCTCCTCATCACAACTGTGCAATCAGCTGTCGCAGGTGGTTCGTCATGCGCATTTGGCTCTCAGAAGTTGCCCGGTGCACCCAGGGCGGCTTATTCGAAGCGGCAGCCGGAGAGTGCGACGGATTGGATACAACATCATGTTAAATGGCATGAATGGTGACTGCATTGATGGAGACAATTGTAAGTGATCTCGTCGGTAAGATATGACCACGAAGCTAATTGATCGTTTCGTCTCAAGCGAACGTTCTGCGAACTTTATGAACAGGTAAGTTATAAAATCTCGTCCAAATGGTAAGCCTTGCTGACTCGGATTGTACAACAGCGCCCCTCATATTCCCGTCACTCGAGTTGAATGCGAAGCGAGATATCTTGTCTGCTTGAGCTCTCCTATACCAATGCGATCGCAAGCTATCTGTCCCTTCCTCATGACCACCGGTGGCATCGACGATGAGTCAGTGCAAGGTTCAGATCGTCTACATCGGGCGTTCTCTTTGTCGACTCTGTGCAGCAGGTCATGTGCTAATGTGTGTCGGCATTCGTTCATGGTGAAAGAACAGCCTCCTTGTGGATCGAATTACTGGCGTCCAATCGATGACCCTCATTGTCCTCGGTTGGCTTCTCGAGTCTTTTCAGTCCTGAAACTCCAAAAGACCCGAGGAATGCTGGTGGTTTTGTCTTGCTTGATGGCAGGCGAGCCATACCTTCGCAGACAGCCAGATGGTTAGCCAAGTCTGTGTGCAAGGAGAAGGTGAGGCAAAGGCCCCGTGATTTCAAGCCTACGGATTAGCAATGGCCATATCAGCTACGAACTGGGAAAGGGGACGGTCTGGTCCCGAGTCACAGCCGAGCCAACCCAAGAGCCACGGGCTAAGAATTACCGACCGATACTGTTTTACCTGATTGTACTTCGCGTTGGTAAGCCGTTCGACGTATTCGAGCGGGTGGAATCGAACGAGCGGAAACGAAACAATCGAACATGCACGTCGCTGCATCAAGGACGCTGCCAGAAATGTTGTGGTTGTCCTCGGATACATTTTGGTATACTTGATGCCTAGGCACGCTTTTCTATCCAAGCCGGAGCAACGCGTGCAAAGACCATTGGCCCTGGAAGTCGCTGCAGCTGCAGGTCAGTCAAGCCGACGCGTGTACCATTTCTCGCTGAAATCGTCTTCTAACATATCGCGCGCAAGCAGCTTTTTCCAGGAAATGGCCGGATTTTCCACTTCCCCTACGTCGACTGCCCTTGAGCATCAATTATTTGTCAGAGACTGCGCTTTGAACGACATTTGGCATGTCACTTACCTTTACTGAAAACCTATTTCTAATCGGCGCTGATGTGATTGCTTTCGGGGGAATGGGTTAAGTGTATGCGTGCTGCAATTCCAAGTCAACTAAAGCACCAATTGCGATGATCTCTCCTCACGAAAGTTCCTCGTAAATGTTGGCGGAGTCGTCCTCACCAGTTCTGGTCAAGATGGCGCTTGCGAGACCCCGATCCGGCTGGAACCGTGTTCTATCGGCAGTGGAGCATGCCTATCGTAGGGACTCGGGTACTACGCCCAAAAAGCAATGATCGCCAATTTGAGTGCGGGTTGGTTACTACATGGGCGATGGGCTCACAATATAAATCGTAGTTGTTGGCGGGAATTACTGACAAGGAGGCGACGGCTCCCATTTGTAGAAGAAGCCGATCGGGCGTTCTTGAGCCAAAACCCTCAATAATGTGGTTGTCTTTGCTGCGAATCCAATTTGACTATCCCGACCGTTCTAGAATGTAGGCATTCTAGGGTAGAGTAGGATTGAGTGACTTGCAAGCCGCCTGAAGCGATAAATTTGACTACGCGAGGAACAGTCTATCGCATCAGGATGCTCAGTTTAGCCAACAAATGGTTTTCGAGCGGCTCATCAAAAGCTTATACACCTGGTAGGTCTGATTAGACCTCGCCAAAGTCCAATTGACCCATCGATGGACATGTCCAATGGGTCAAAAGTGGGGATATTGTAATGTGCATAGAGTTATGTAGAACTTGCTGTATTTAACGGTGTCTAGTTTACACCTGTAGATAAATTCTTGTAGCTGCCATTGTATTTGTGTGCGAATTTCTTTGTGTGTTCTACATTGTGGAACTTGTTTCTTAATATACATCATATCCCCTTAAACGTTTAGAAGGTCTACATACTCTCCCCGATGAGCGCTTTAGGGAGTGATCCCTTGGTAAGGATGCTCACCATCATCATCACCACCGGGTTCTCTGGTAATTCCTAAAACCTCTTCTCCCTCGCTAGAAGAACCCAGTAAAAGATCCAACTGCTCCCGGCCAAAATTCAGCCCAGTAGCCACATGTGCATTGATTTCAACTTCCCTAGATTCAATCCGTGGACCCTCCTCGTCTCGCTGATAGGATCAAGGTTCTCTTGTGGATGCTGGACATCCTTCCCTTCTCCGACGTTCTCTTTCTTCCCTCGTGAAGGATTGCCTAAAGGTTTCTAGTTCTTCCTCCCCGAGGTCAAACTTAGTTGCACACATATACATCACCAGATCCCGTATTGTTGTAGGCTCCAGTGATCCTCGACGATAGTGATAAGATATCCCGAGCAGAATTAAACAATCGCTCAACGCCCGCACCCGTTGCAGGGACAGATAGAACATCTCGTGCAACGCTTGCGAGCATCGGAAATTTATGCTGATGGCCTTTCCAGGAGGAACATGGATCAATTGAAGTAGTGCCAAGGTAATTCAGTTTACCTACATTCACTTTAGAATCAAACGGGGTAAAGACTTACCACTCTCAAGATAATTCTCAACCTCGTTATTGTGGCGAGATAGTGGCTTTTGGTCCGAACCGACCTGCGCGATGAGTGTTGCGAGCTATGAACCCTGACCCAATGATGCCTGGCTATTTGGAAATGCTTGGCTATTGGAAATTCGCTCGTGGTAGGGTCGAACATAGTCTTTAAGACTTTGTCGATATCTCTCACGCGAAAAGAACTTATTCTCTGCCCATTCGTCACGCGAAAAGAACCGCAATTTGTGCTGTGTGCAAGTATTGTACCAATCTGGACAACAGCTTTGCCGCTGCAGCAGCCTAACTTCCAAAAAGCATCCTCAATCTCGTCTTCACGGCCGTAGCAAGTGCTGCATCATATGCCCATTGGCAATAGAAAACGTTAATTGCCTTGTTGCAGCCCCATGAGCGCGTGAATAAAGTTAAATGGAACACGACGTAATAATCAAATTTAGCGATGAGCTATGGGGCATGGATTCTCAAAATTTATGGCGAAATCTTCTAAGCCGATTCTCTAATACGATGAGGCGTGTTTTGCTCCTCACACGGATCCAATACAGGAATTACTGCAATCATTTGGGGATAGGGGCTGATCAATCTGCTGATGCCCCTGTATATAGCAAGTGGCGCCAAAAAATGTCTGTCTGACTGCGCCTACAGTGTCAAGTAAAGGAGAACACAACCTGCCAAGGCGCCTATATCGAGTTTGGCGCGGCTGGCAGCACCCTGAAAACCAGGTGACGAGGTTGCAGTGATGCTTGAGGCAGCGAAGGCCGAAATTTGTGGGTTGTCGGGTGACGTTGTCGTGATCACAACGAGAGCAGAAGTAACAGAGCTAGACTTTTCAGTACAATGAGTCGTGATGGGTTCTTTTGATATGGCATCATCTTGGAAAGGGCGAGGAGAAGAAATAGGCATAGCCGCAGTGGAGAAGCTAGTCTTGGTGTCTGAAACCACAGTGGTGCTGTAGGCTATGACGGACGCAGCAGATAAATCATCCCCCATAGCAATACCAAATTGAGTAGAGTACTGGTACTGCCCGGTGCCCTCAACAATGAGAAGAATACCATAGTGTGTGGCGTCGGGCGTCAGGCTGGAAGCTGGAGTCCACTCGTACTTGCCCGAGTTGGAAACATTTTGGGCGATGATTTCCAACGGTCGAGCGTCAGTGGAAGGGCCGTGGAGAAGGACAAGAGTGATTGGGCCTTGGGTAGTTGGCTCCCAGATGATGGCAAAAGGCTTGCCCCCAGGGACCTGCTCGTTCAGGCTGGGCTTATTGATGGCGTTGCCCAAGGGGTGCTTGGAGTAGTCAGGCTGGGTGTAAGCCGTAACTAGGGCCGTGAGGAGAGGCAGAATGGTAGCAAGGAAAAGACGCATGGTCATGAATTGAAAGAATGACTGGGGTGAGGGTCTGGTTGAATTTTTCTCAAGATAAAAGAGAGGGAATAACGCACTATTTCAACCGGAAATAGAACAACAATAAGCGAGCGACGCTATATGAGGGTCCACTAGAAAGCGATGGAGTGTTCGGACCACAAATCGTGCGCTACAACCTCGTGGATACAGTTAGGCTGTAGTCGAAGCCGGAAACTCTATAGGCTCAAATCCGAGTCCAAAACAGACCGAAATTCAATTTTCTCAAAATTAAATTTACGAGACTGGGTATCCGCGTCGGAAACCTTGGGGTAATTCCCTTGAAACTAAGCTCAATCAACCTAACTTCCCTCGAGGAATACGCGGATCCCCGACAATTGCAGCTTCGGAGGGAACCATTATGGTAGTATTTTTGGCCAGAGACACCCTTGATATAGACGTTCTCTGGTTGGGGCCCTAACTGATGCTCTAATCGCGGGCTGATAGAGCCACAAGTGCAAAGGTGTTACATCTCCGCTATACAATCCAGAAAACCCTCCACGCGCAGAGTGCGCCCACTCGGTGGGTGCGTGGGCGCAATAGAATTGTAAATGCTTCATAGAAAATATCAAAGGACCCTAGCAGCATTAGCGTAGGGGTCAGTAGCCCCGAGACCTGGCCAATCACTCCTGGTGGATCTCCGTTAGGGCTTATATAGGCCAAATCGAGCCAATCCCCTTGAGGCTAGACATCATTAGCCACAGCATTGCAAAAAAGAAAAAAGAAGAAAAACGACGGAAAGTCCGCTTTATCCCAATTCGAAAGTTTATTTGCTTTCTTTATACGCTGTTGAGTATTCTTCTATTATCATTAGCATATAATCAATCGATCCTGTCGATGCAATTGCATTTTCCGTGCCAGATTACTCCGAGTAACTTTATATACATTTGGTCGAACACCGACTAGCTTGCCTAGAAGCTGCTTGGCCAAACCTAGCATTCGGCCCGAAACAACTCCGAGGATACCTCTCTCGCGAACAAATGGCCAAGGAGGACCACTTTCACTCTACTTGCTTGCTCCACGACAGATTGTAATCTTTTGGTTTTTATTCAGGTAATAAGTAGCAAAGAGTAAATATTAAATGGAATTTTAGTGACATTGTTTGCTTGTAGATACTTTCATATAGTTACATAGAAAGACTGATTGAATTATTCGCTTCGGGCACGTATTCTCCAAGTGGGACTTTGACTCACCTTTGTGGATATGGGTAATTAATGTATCTTCTATTATACGTCGATCTAGCTCCACAAAAAGGGTCGATACTATTGGTGAGGTAGGAAAGCCCACAAACAAATTACAGCATTAATGTCCATGACCACAGGTTCGGCACACCTTCGAAAATTAGGCAAATACTACGCAAATCCACATTATGATCGAGGTGCACAAGCACACAGTTACACACATGAGCCATTCAAAATGTTATCACGCACTGCATCATATACGCAACTGTACTCAACACACCAAAGCCGCATGAAAATCGAGGCCATACTGAACCCAGACGATAAGACTCTGACACGGACTCCCCACGCTCTCGATACAACGCAGTTCCACCATCATGAGGTGTGATCATCTACCCTGCTCCATAGCCCTCCTGATGCGATCATTCCTTACTAAATGTAGCGATCTCTTTAAACTGCCAGCCTCCAGTCTTCAACACCACGAGCGCGTTCACAATGGGGAGATATGCAAAAAAGTTCCTTCCAAGCGAAAGCTTCGACAAAATTCCAAAGATTGTCTCCCAGTGTCAGTCCATCAAGATCTGTCCCTGATAAACCTGCTTCAGAATCAGAATGTGCACGACGATCAGCCGCCCCGTCCCGAGAGATGCCATCCAACGAAGATAATAACTCATAAAAGAAGACAAAAAGCACTTCGATCTGTTTACAATCAGGAGCATTGCTCACTGTGGTCTTCAGTTTAATCATATCTTCCGACTATTAAACATCCTTACTTGCCTATGCCCACAGTCGGATGCACTGGTGGCCGTGTTAATTGTATCTGCCCCGGATCACTGATAAGGCTTACCCGCGAGGCGCATACAACACCGACTCAAGGAACATTCCATGTACAGGTGCCAGAGCTGCCGGAAGACCAATCTTTGACAGCCAAGGATATTCCGCGCCGCGGCCAATCGTTGAAGTGCGATCGCATCCAAGTACCTCTATGCAGTGGAATCAGAATGATACAGCGGCCATCAAACAAGGCCAGCCCGAGACTAGCACTGTTTCTCTCACAGTAAGTCGGTATATGGCAGGAGGCACTTCGACCAGATCTTCTTGGCTATCTCAGCCTGTGAGTAAGCGGTAAGTACTCTCGACCAGTCTTCCAAATTTGGAAGTTGTTACTAACGCACTGCTCTCAGTCTGGTAAAATAGTCGATTGAATGTTGCCGAGGGAAGATCGATACCATATTCAGTAAGTTCAAGCTACAAATTTAGGAGCGCGCCGACTAATCTACGAGCTCGAACAACAGTCTTACAAGGTCTAAGTTCACTTCTCGGGGTTCCAATGACAAACATCCCTTTCCGCGCACAAAATCTTATTCTCCAAGCCATACAGCGACATCTCGAATCCGATGCATTTCAATTCGTTCAAAAATGGCTCTTGGAGGAGTCTCTCATGGTTGGGTGGACATGCCCAGAGGAACTAGAGCTACACAGGCTTTTCAAATTCTTGGTGGAACATCGGGACAAGATACGGTGTAGCTCTTGCCGTCAAGCGCTATCACTACACAAAAATGGCAAAGATTGGTTTCTGGCATCCGCCACGCTGCTGTCCACCGTCTTTCACAGGATCGTGGATCTCTTCTCCACATGACCCGTGCCGCCCTTGAATTCTCTCTCTGTATCGGTGGACTTTCGAGCGTACAGAAGCTTCGCCGTCTATCGAAGTTCCTGGAAGATAGACTCCCAAAGTCAGAGCGCGTCGAACGCAGTCAAGACGGAACTTCAAGCACCAAGCTTCTTTGCCAAGACTGCGCCTCGAAGGTCTGAAAAACGATTTCTGTTGCTGCCGAAACACTCCCAGAAAGTTCTTCACCAGATTGAAGCGAGA
>LACB01000511.1:0-19425 GCA_030142185.1 Penicillium thymicola
GCAACTCCGTAAGCGTCGCAACAATCTACTACGACGCCACAATGAATTTTGGCTTCTGTATGGGATGAAAAGCTGGCTCATCATGGAACTGCCTGATGGTCAGATCTTTACATACCACTCCCATCCAGATACCCCTCCGCCCTCAAGGGAAGATATGGTAAGACAAAATTAATATGAGCATTCGATGATTTGCCGCTGATTGGTGAAAGAAAACACGGCCCAAGCCCACTATCGACGGACCCACCTGTGACAAGAAATTGTACAGTCGTAATGGGATAAGACCTCGCGATACGGACGGCGAACATCCCACTCCACCATCATGGTGTGAAGGCGGTGAGGTCGAAGGGGGAAGACGCGATAGAGCACGCGTCGTAGTCCGATTCGGTTATTGGACTCCGCACAAGGGTGTTTCACGGGCGGCGATGGGCTGCTCCTATATACAATAGCATGAAGATCAGTAATGGCGTTCATGATTTGGGGCACAAAAACTTGCACAAATAACTGGATATAGCGCAGCAGAAGGCGCGATATATCACTTACCTTACCAGGAAGAATGGACGTTCTGTGTGGCGAATTTCGCAATCGGATGTTCACACCCTGTTGTTGGCCCGCTCCTTCGAGTTATACTATACCTAGGGTATGCTGTGTGGTATGAAGCGACTGGACAAGGTCTGGTGTATAAGCCATGGCTTTATACAGCAGCAACGGGCTGCCGTATCCTTGGGGCCACTCTCGTGCGATGTCAATGGTTCACTGTCATGCATTAGCTTGTATATCAGTAAGTTACTCCATGACTTACATGTTCAGGTGGCCAAAACTAAGGACGAAGAGACGGCAAAGAGCTGTGGTCCTTGCGCTCGTGCGTTGTGGTCGAATGTCCTCGGTTCTATTGGAATCGCATCGACTTCAGGATCAGTAGAACTCCAGACAGGTCAGACTAAGATTCAAATACCTGCGACGTGGATATTCGCGCTTTTGCCTTGGGAATATGCACAGGGGCTGTACAGTAGATCAGCTCAGTCGGCTGGGGCGGAGAGACATCAGACATCTTCGCATAGATGTTTGGACCAGCCAGTCTAAGTCTTGTCCCTTTGGTCGGCCGGCTGCTTGCAAAGTGGATTGGCTGAGAACAATATCCTCCACTGGCACTGTATGGCTTGCTGGTCCATGTTGTATTCTGGTGTATAAATGTTAGTACAGTGCGTGTTTTAGCACTGAGTCAAAGAGGGAGAACTTACCAAGCGCCTCAGACACAAGGCCTACTCGACTTTGCGTAGTCAAGTGATAGAATCGTAGAGTAAATTTCTGGGGCTAAAGAAAATATCTATAGCCTTCTCGGCTCGTCCTGTCGCGTAAGTGCTCTGCTTTGTAGGAAGAGTCGAGAAATACCTCTCTTGTTTGAGGCCTTTTGAAACCCGAGTCTTCTTCTTACGCAATTATTTCCAGCGACACTCGCTTTTACCTTTAGTTGCTCAGCAGGAGGGACTAGTAAGATTGGTGTTGGGAGAAGGGATGCTGAGTCGGTCAAAAAACGTTGCCTGACTGTTGAATCCACGGTCCTTTTAAACTGAGGCTTGTGGGAGATATTCAATCCGCAATGACAGACAGGGCTCATATTTCGTGTTGTGATCAATCTCATCTGTGAGCGACTCAACGTTGAATCACCGAAAAGCACCTACAATTTCATGCCTAGAAATCATAGAATTTTTTACACTAGCCTCGCTTTAGTGTTGTGTTGGTTGTGTTGAGCTGTGTGGGTCTGTCCGTCTAGACTGCAGAATGCGAGGCCACGGTAGAATGTGCGGGTGCTCCGTTGAAGCTGTCAACACTCAGTTTTTGAAGATGTGACCAATTCAATGGCTTGCTGCCTCACCGCCCCGTTGAGGTGGGGCTCCACCAAGGGGTGGATGTCCGCCGTAATGGGTTTGGCGTACTTGAATAGACAGTTGGGGGGCTGAAGGTCGCCCGGCACGACATCCCAGACCTGCCTGGCTTTCAGGTAGGAGGTCATGAGGCGTTTCCAGGTTGCGAAAATGTCGCTACCTGCCAGAGGCTCTATGGCTGTGACCGTTTAGTCGGGCGAGTTATGGACCAGAGCAGATATAGTGAGAATAATGAAAGCGGGGTAGATATATAATCAAGATGGCCAAGATGATTCTCAGATGAGTAGAAACGGCACCTGAGTGTTTGCTCCCGGGCTCATAACCTGTTGTATTTCAGAGGTATGAATTGTTTTTTATTCTAGAGCGAAAGATGAGCTTATATATACAACACGGAGCCAAGTAGATTGCAAATCAACTTGGTTTTGCAATCAACTTGGTTGTCTTTATAGACATTTCGGAGCTAATTCCGATGGTGCGGCCTTCTTCCTGATCTGCACCAGCCTCATATGGCAACAGTCATGAGTCTGTCACATAGCTACCGTGAGTCAATCACGCAGCATATATGAAATCCATTACAGCATGATGTGGCAGATACGTCTCATTTTTAGGAATGGCGTCTCATTCCCCATCTCAATTTCCCAGACGAGCTTCTGAGCCCAAGATGTCCTTTACTCATAACTCTGGTAACCATTGGTTTTGCACTGTGATATTCTGAATAACTAGGATCTGGCCGCTGCTTTAGGACCTACATTAACTGTTGTGCGATATGAGGCTGGTGCAGGCTAGGAATCAAGCCACACCATCGGAATTAATTCCCGCATTATCTATACGTGGAACCAAGTTGGTCAATTAATAGAATCTTCTCCTTGTATATATAGACTCAGTTATTCCCTCTAGTTCAACAACAATCTTTATTCCTCTGAATTACAGCAGAAAACCAGCAGAGCGTCCGACACCAGCACCAAAGCGAGTTTGGACGACTCCATGACGCCCAATTTCCCGCGAAGATACTGTACACATGGGAAATGCTAAAATCCAACCAGCCGATCGGGATTAGCGATGCTACGTACATTTGCCCGCCCCCTAGAAACAGGCTCTAAACTGTGTGGCTGGTTGGCTTTAACCATGATCACGTGATACGGGATATATTATTTTCCTCCCCGAGGGCTCTGTCGGGCATCGAATCCTCCTCCGTGCCCCGCGGTAACAACATTCCCCTGCCCCATTCCGCTCATCGGAACCCCTATACCCGTTCTATTATGCTGAATCCAGGTGAGTACTTTAACTTTTCTCTGGCGTGCATTGTGGCTGATCATACAGTGAAGGTCTTGTCCTCCCACCGGCTAGCTGATTGTCTCTTGATCGACCGTTTCAGCCTCGCCACTTCCCGAACACTATGGCACCTTCGATAGAAGGTACGGCCTTAGAGGCGCTGAGGAATCTCGCAACATGGATTCATGATACTGCTAAAATGGAGGAGGTCGCGAAAAATACTTCAAAATGTGTGGATACGGACCGTCGGGACAAACTACGTCCATTCTTGGAAGCACAGAAATACCCAAAGGTTAGGACTTCAGCTCATCCCCGCGGGAACAAGTAATGATCAACTGTCAGTAGGGCCACGGCTATACGATATATCGCATCAAGGGCAAAGCAGAAATTGGCTTGACCCCTAATTACAGTTCCTTATTTTTCCCGCTCTCCGTCGACTCGGGAACTAGCGGAGTACCTGGCGAACTTCACGTTGCAGGGGAAAGGCTCCAGCTGGGTAATTACATCCATTTCACCAGTGCTTTGGTTCTTGATGCGCAGTTGGACTGTCTCATCGTTCTTCTACCGGGCAAAATTGCAGAATAGCCTTCAATGCCATGAGAAGGCCGTGTCATGCTATTTAATTCACAATTCTGAGCGTAGACACGTCTATATTGTAATGCATTAGGGGACCGTACGACCACCCTCGGACGAATCCGCGTATGTGCCGTTGGTGAAAGCTTTCGTCGCTCCCATCTCAGTCGGATCAGGGAACTCTGCATCTCCACCAGGAAGAAGCGATGCCATCATATCAGTCGAATCAGGGAACTCTGCATCTCCACCGTGAAGAAGCGATGCCATCATATCAGTCGAATCAGGGAACTCTGCATCTCCACCGTGAAGAAGAGATGCCATCATATCAATCGAATCAGGGAACTCTGCATCTCCACCGGGAAGAAGAGACGCCATCATATCAGCCGAATCAGGGAACTCTGCATCTCCACCGGGAAGAAGAGACGCCATCATATCAGTCGAATCAGGGAACTCTGCATCTCCACCAGGAAGGAGAGATACCATCTCATTCAGGAAACAAGAATTTTTCTGGGACAGCTGGTATCTAGTATCCTCTCTGTCTAATACGTTTGTTGCCGAATGATGCAACGAAGCGCCGTGGACTTGACGATTTGCTTCTAGCAGTGGTGTATGAAGTGTCGCTGATTTATCATATTCAACCACCTGCCTGGGTACTTTGCGGGGGTCATCTGTAATCACCTGTCAGAGAAAAGATAATATTTATATATACGGATCATTAAGGAAATGACTTGCCATTTCCACTTGTTTCCTTTTGCCGCTTCCTCTTGCTCCTGAGTGCCGACTTTGTGAGAGGTCGCTTGAGTAAGTCGTCTGTCCCCTGAGAAATCGCCCAAAGTTCTTCAGATATATTTCTTCCTAATATATCAAGGCCTTTATTTTTCACGATATCTTCGATGCCTTTTTTACGGAGGCTGTCGACAGCGGACTTGAAGTATGGGGCATATTCTCTGCCTGTGTATCTTAATATGAATTCAGTTTCGGGTTATATGTTTACACAAGATAAGACGCAACTCACTGGTATTCTGTGATTGTCAAAGGTAATACAAGTAAAAATCCGGGTCCACCAAGCTCTTCAGCCCACTTGTTATATGCGCAACCAAGCCGGACGTACTCTTCAAGCAACGAGTCTGCCTGCAAAGCAGGGTGCTTTGATTTGATCTTCGCTGCAAGCTGCTGACAAGCATTCCTACACCACTTTTTACCGGTGTGGTACCCAAGTTCTTTCGCCAAAAGAAAGATGTTCCGTAGCTCAAGCCTTCGGTGCAGAGAATAAAATTGAAGGTACAGTTCACGGGTCCCATCAGGCTGGATGTCCTGGCAATTGTGCTGTAGGCGGAAGAATGCGCCCGTCAATCCACTTGTAGGTCCTGTACTGGTACTATGTATTGCTCTTAAAAATGACTGTGGGTTTCCGTGGTTTTCGACCAGTGCATTGTGAAGACTAGTTGATATCGAAGGTGGGTGATAGAGGTCGCGTCTTGGGTCCGGATTACCGGCATTGTTGTTGATTTCAGGTTGGCTGATTTCAGCGCCCCGATCGGAACTTGAATTGTCGTCGCTAAGTGGCGCTTCACGATGAACACTGACTGGCACTGTAGCTTCGCGATAACCGTTGACTTGCGCTGTAGCTTGGCGATGGTCGTTAGGTTCGGTTGCTGCTTCTTGAGTTGTCTCGGGAATCGGTTCCTCTGGTGGCGCCTCGCGCATCATCGTGAGGAGTCTTGAGAAAACCAATAAGCTGGGTACTGGGAGACCCCTTACACACTTTCGGCACTCCTCAGAAGAGGAGAGTATCTCTATTCGGTTAAGAACGTCGTCAACTCTATTGAAGACCTCATTGAGCTCTGCGGCGAGCTCACTTATGGTCCCTTCCATTCTTCTCAAAATGAGACATCACCATAAAGGTTGAGTAGGCACCCCCCCTGGGCTTTGCGTTAATTACAAGTGAAACTCTTCGGTCTCGATCCTCTGAAATAGCCAATCATATTCGAGCAATTAGCGCCGATATGCGCAATCGTCGCGCGATCACCTCCTACCGTCCGAAGCAATGATGGACAAGGGTGGCAATAGGTGGATCGGACAGAGCAATTTAAATAGGCCACTGGGTTGTATGCAAGTTTCATTGTTTCGTCATTTGTCTTGTGCAGTCTACCTACAAGCTACAAAACACCTTTCCAGCATCTGCCCCCTCCCCCCCCTACCCCCCGTGTGATCAGATATACAGTGTTATTACCACAGAATAGGACACCCGACGCACCTTTTCTCTACCTCGCTGACGGTAGCATGGATATTTCCCGGCCATTACACATTCGTCCTCCTAACTGGTTAGTCAGCTTTTCGAGGGCATGTTAACTGTAGATTTTGGCCCCATTCTACAGTTTACACACCTTCGCCCAGGCCGTTGCCTTACGCCCACTGCGAGACCCAGTGTGGCGCGTTATCCCATCAGTCTAATGACAAGGGTGCGTTAAGTGCAGATTTTGGCCCCATTCTACAGTTTACACACCTTCGCCCAGGCCGTTGCCTTACGCTCACTGCGAGACCCAATGTGGCGCGTTACCCCATCAGTCTAATGACAAGGGTGCGTTAAGTGCAGATTTTGGCCCCATTCTACAGTTGACGCACACAAATTAGCTGTGTCTTAAGAACTTCTATCTAGGTCAAACGACTTCATTAAGTGGAATACCCATGCAATCACATCGAATCCTGGCTCATTTCCTGCAGGTGCACTGGTGGTATCCAAAGAGGTCAAAGACCCGAGGGATAATTTCGAAGCACGTGTAGCTATCTTTGCAGCAGAGGTCACGAATTTCTAGTCTTGCTACGCTTAGTTGGTGCAGCGATAATGAAGCCGGAAAAAAAAGAAGAAAAGAAAGAAAAAAGAGATGATGACTTGCGTTTTGTGTTCAGCCAATGTGATGGTTCAGCGGCATCGACAAGTTTAAGTATCAAATGTCTTTCCAAGCTTACTCCGTCACTTTATCAACACCACGGTGTTTTCCATCATCCAGTGGAAGAGATGGATATCTCCTTTGCCGATCTTCAAGCAAAACAACCCGACATTGAACGATTTCCTGCCAGTACTCTTATTTCTTTTGTGATCCCTCGAACCATTCATCGTATACATCCTTCTTTCTCTGCCAACGGGCTCTACTCGGCAAAGACGAGAATGGCAACGATAAGCAGAACTCATGGCCCTTCAGCTGGGAGCCCCCAGGGGGATTTGAAGAGATATTCGACAAAACTATCTTGAGCGCCGCAAAACGTGAGACGGAAGAAGAAGCCAAATTGCATGGTTCGCGCATTTCTCGTCAAGTCTACATGAATTTCTGAATCCTTAAGGGAGTTTCGATGGCGATATACACGTTTCCTGTGGAAGTCGATGAGCAAAATCTCCAATGAACGTGGTGCGACAAAGAGCAGCAGCGCGTCGGTAGGAATGGTGGACCCATACAGCTAAGGGAAGATGAACACCTTGGCTTCTGTTGGGCTACAGAAGCACAAATTCGTGGTTCACCTTCCTACAACGAAATGAATTCTCAGCATCAAAGGGGACTCATTATGCTTGAAGGCAAGAAGGATATAATCCTCGACGCTTTTATGCGACTGGGGAACTCTCAACTTGATAGGACATACGCTTTGTCAATGGATTGATGGTGGAATACTACTCTTTGGGCGACTAAGATGCATTGCTTGAGGTCACACTGGACCTTGCACATTTCGTTTGGATAGGTAACTCGTTTATAGAAATATGTATGGAGAGGGGACTGAAAAAAAAGCGCAATCTTGTCCGGATGGCGATTGTGATGTTGGCAATTTTTGATGTATACAGAGACTAAGAAATTTGTGCGACAGTTTCTTCTGTAAGGCACATCGCCAGGTCCTGTACAAAAATAATCATCTGAAAGCTGACAGGGCTGGGACGCAAAGCAACTGTAACCAACCCAATCATATCGATCAACTTAAGCTAAGTGTTGCTTCTCCAGAGAATAATTGCTTCATCGGATCCACCAAAACTACCTAAGCCGTTGCGTTATGCTGATCCCTCAACATGCAGCAGAAAGCAACAAACTGGGTACCACTGTGCCACTGATGGTACCAGTGTCCTTTGTTTGAGCCCCTGAATTACATTGAAAACTTGGAATACAACGCGCAAGAGTGCTGGATGAACTCATTCCAGGGATGCCTCTCGCGACGGACGGAAATCTGACCGTAGTTTCGGTCTTCCTGTCAACTTACGCGAAATAAAGTTCAGGTAATGCGCCCTATTGTCAGTGCATTGGCTTACTGCGTGGGTCTTTTTGTGTTGTATATACTGATACTTTGATATAAATCACAAGGCTTCCCAAGCAGGAATCTTTGAGAATACGAATCTTTCGGTGTATGCGCGTCAGCGACCCAGTATGGAGAAACTCCTCTCTGCAGCAATTGCATATCTCATGATCTTGAAATCAGAAGTGAGCTTTCTTTCCCGCGCAAGGAATTTGCTAACCATGTGATCAGCCATGGAACATCTTGCACGTCCGGCAGCGAGATGACCAAGATGACCAATTACTGGAAATAGGAGCAACGGGATGGAAGCTAGAAATCTCTCTCAACGAAATGAAAAGCTCGATATCTGGGTGCGCATTTCTGCTTGACCATGGAGGATATTTTTGGTGCATAATCCGTCACACCCTGCAGCATTGGAGGAATCCAGAGTGGAGGCCTCTATCCGGAGCCCACGGCTTGCGAGTCGGCAGTAAAACCCAAAAAGGAATACTGCATCTATGTCCTGTCTTTTACGGGAATACTTCCGCTTTGGTTCCATTCTCAATGCTGGAAATGACGACACCTGGCCGAATAATGATTTGGCTGGCGGAGAACCAGGTGACCCGATACACGCTCCAACTCAAGGCCAAACTACTCCTTCCAATCATCAAGGCGGGTTTGATCGGAAATTGGAAGTTTTTTCGACGTTTGGTCCTCGACTTCGCCATTTGTGGGCAACGGGTCATGTTGATTGTGATTGTCATAACCATGAGGCTGGTAAACATCATGTGGGAACAAAGCTTCGCAAACTCCTTCGAGCCTCTCGAGTGATTGCATGCATTCTTGTTGTTTCATTTTTAGATCAAAATTTGTGCTTTTTGTAAATTGGGCCCCCGATGACACCCTTCACTTTCTTAATTTGTACCCCAACAAGATTGTCACTTGGGTCGACCAATACTAAAACACTGCTCTACTGTTCGAGAAAGGCAAAGGGGTATCCAGTTGAGGGCTGAATAATCTGTTCTATGGAATGCGTAATTATGTTATCTAAGCTTTCCTTTGGCTAAATACCACCAATCACATTCAAAACCCTACAAAATTTACCTCTCCCAGCAATTCATAATTCAACCAGACACTCTTGGTCTCGATTTACGACGGTAGCCCATTTAGCGAGTCTAGAGCTTTAGTAGTGGGCAATCCAGACTTGCCTAACACGAGGACGGTATGCAAATACTTGCATGCTGGAATCTTGTTCTTGGAGAAACGCCCAGTGCTGCGCGTCGTGGTTTTTCTGTCCGAGGTAATATAAGTACACCAAAATGTACCACATTCGCATGACCTCTATCGTGTATGACCAGGAGTCGAAAACCAATAACTTGTCGCCACATCCGAAAAGTCTTGTTCTATGTATGGTTACCTCGGGCTTTTGATTATAATATCTGCGATTGTTAATGAAGAGTAACATATAAGTTGCAGTCCTGTCGCTCGGCAGTCCTTACACCTTGCCTCCCCGACCAAGGCCATACGGTATCCTAGCGAGACAAACATGGACCGAAGCACTCTGTTTATTATGGCCAGATTTACAATGGGTTGGCTTCAAAACCAACAGGTACGAAGCCTTGATGATAATTTTTCATATCTGACAAATCCAGGCACGTCTAGGAGTAGTAGACTGGAAATTTTATCTGGCTTATGAAATCGCGAATAGAAAAATACAGCAATGGGGTTCTACCCGCGAAGGGACTGTTATAAGTGGAATGGAGATATCCGAAACAGTGCGAATGTTCGATGGGGAGGCACAGGTGACGAAAAGTGTTCTGATTGTGGATAGTACCATTTAAATATGTCAAACTTGACCAAATTTTCGGCGATATTTACTACAATGAGAGGCGAAAGGCACAAAATAGACGAAGCGGTCACAGAGCCGAGTCCAGTTTACTATGAGATTAGTCCGCGCAATCTTGGCATGAGCCCTAAATGACCAGATGGTGATTGGTGCGCGCAGTTCTCGCATTGGGTTAGTATTAGTATTGTATTATTTCATTAGTATATGAGGATCCTTGCACAACCAACTAGAAGTAGTCTAGTGTGATATCTATTGAAATATGCTCGGCCCTCTACTAGCTAGAAAAAGTATAACTCGAATGAGATGGGTGAATGGATCTAGCAAAAGGTGTATGTACTCAACATGGCAATCTATCGGATACAATGACACGGATTGACCAAAGAATGCGTTGGACGTATAATAGCACATACGATACAAGCGGGCCCAAGAATCTGGGCCCTCCTCCACCAAGGCAATGATGGAATGCAAGCTCTGGTCGTGAGAAATTGTCCTCCCGCCGTCAGATAAGAATACTTAGTACCAGCCTCTGCCGTCGAAAAGAATAAGACTCGAAACTGTACAGACCCTGGGACCTGGGTAATCCTTCTCAATTCATTCCATCGTCTTTGCCTTCCTCGATGCCTCCACATCATCAATCTGAGTCTGCCGTGCGAACTCGCGCTCGTACAGCATGTCAGTCTTGTCGCAAAACCAGAACTCGCTGCATTGGGGGACCTCCCTGTGAGAATTGTGTTCGACTTAGAAAGGAAAATTGTGAATTTGTGCACACTCCGTCCAGCAAGAAACTTGTTACACCGAAGACAAGGCCTGAACGCAACGCATGCCTCCCATTCCGCATGAAAAAAGCACTTTGCAATGGGGTACCACCTTGCGAGAAATGCGTTGCGGAGGGAAGAGAAGACTGTGCGTTCGGTCTGGAATCTCACAAGGAGGGTCGTCCAAGAAAAAGGCGTACATGGGCCTGCCTGCCGTGCCGCTTGGGGAAAATTCGTTGCACTGGCGGAGGGGCTCCCTGTGGAACATGTATTAGCCGTGGGATTGGAAGTACGTGCGAGTTTATTGAAACGACAAAAGACCACTCCGAAGAGACGGGAATACATACAACTCAAAATCAATACAATGGAAATGGCGAGTTATCTCGAAATGCTGTTATGGAGGCAGGGACAATCCAACAGCCGGAGAGCACCCTCCAGGAAAGGCCCGAGAATAGGCCGTCACCCAACTCGTTTACTGCTCTTGACACGAGACAAGTATGTCGCAGCGAATCACTGGGCTATAGCGAGTCGCTTCCCACAATAAGCAATGGGAACCCCCTGTCAGACTTGAGCAAAAGCCCAAGTCTGGATGGCAGTGATTTAGACAAGGGGGCTCATCCAGCTTCATTGGTAGGCTGCTCTTCACATGAGGAACTACTTGACGTCCTCCCAAGCTGTCAGATGATCGATTGCTTGATAGAAAGATATTTTGAATCTATCTCCATGGTAAAGTTGGTCTATCAAAGATCCTGAGATTGATTACTAACAACATGGTAGCTATTTTGCGTCATCAACGCCGCCAGCTTCAAAGCTGAGTACGAGGTATTCTGCCGCAACTCTAACGTCACGCCTCGATCCTGGCTATCTCTACTTTTTGCAGTCCTTGCACTAGCTTGCCGTGCAGAAGAAGATCCTGAGAGGGGCTGTCTTTCTGACGATCTGTCGATGTTGTACGAGAAAGCCGCCTGGGACTGTTTGTTGACCAACGACCCACCGTTTGAACCATCACCCACTTCACTGAAAGCAATCGTACTCATAATCTATGGTCGCACACACCGTGGAGCCGATGTATTCAGTAACCTCCAACTGGCTTATCATACAGCAAGTTCTACCAAATGCCATATCGATACCACGCAATGTGTTGTCGAGCCCATGGTCTGCGCGGAATATCGGCAGCTTTTGATTGGCCTGAAAATGCTTTTTCTTCTCAATGCCCAAGTGCACGACTACTACCGCAACCGGGATATCACACAAGGTATAGAGCGACGAGCTGATATCACTGAAAGACCACACCTACCAATATGTGTCGAAGGATCACCTACCACGCAGATGACTTTCACAATCCTGAATTTGCAACTTTTGGAAATATCAGACAAAATCTGCGTGAGCGCAGAGCGTGGTTTGATGTCAGAATGGAGCCCCGCTGGGCTTGAGACTGAGTTATTCCGCATAGAGGGACAGTGCAGCGAGATTTACACCAAAGTCAGTGAATCTGACTCGCAGAGTGGATCTCACCCAGGGAGCCAGGGTATACTGCACTGCTATATAAACTATCTGCTTCATCTTCTCTTCCTGCCTGACCTCCAGCGATACCTAAATGGGGACATCGCACCTGGGACAAGAATATCTCAGTTGAAGTGCATTGCCTTTGCAAAGGCCTCATTACAGTGTTTCAACCTTTTGGTTGAGGACATGCTGTCCAAATCCTATGGATGGTATATTCGAGGTCTCGGAAGTTACTATGCTGAGCAGTCAGCATATACTCTCATCAGAAGTCGTGCAGGGCTACAGGAAAATGACCAACACCAAGAGGTCAGGTCTATACTGAAACGTACGTTGGAAATATTTTCTGCATTCTCGGACCGCAGCATATTCTCTACAAGGGGAGCGTTTGTTATTGAAAATCAATGTATGTCTCGGTCATCCAAAGCTATTTCTCGAGCATGCATATCTAACTTCACTTCAGGATTCCATGCGGAACACTTGGGACGAGGGTCACTTGGGACGAGGGGACGGTACCTGATCTGGTTGAAATTACGGGTGAATAGGCCTTTTTGAGTTCGTCCAAGTTGAAATATTCAATATCTTAGTGTAATATAGAAGACCCATTTATTGCTTTATAAAACACTTAGTATTTCGCTTGCTTTCGAAGCCATCAACTTTCGATCTGGTAAAGCCTACCCTTGAAACTTGTGTATCGCAAACTTGTGTATCGCTTTGTATAAAACGTCCGGAGTCGCATGCATTGATGTAGAATGGAACGGTTTCGTAATGGGCCCAATGGGTGGATCCTCCAATGGTCGTAGCCGAAAAGCTGCGAGCTAAAATCCCGAGCTGACCGTCTTTTTAGGCCTGCATCGCTCAATATTTACGTTTTAGTTCGATAGCACCCGAAGAATGTGGTATTTCCCATGCCTAGTTGCGTTCCCATCTTCCCATCGAAGGCTAGTGCGACCCACGCCATAGACTGGCTGCTCAGTCGCGGCAGTATAAAAGACTACATTTCCCCACCTTGAAAGGTGGTATAGGATCAATATCTTCCCTTTACAGTGGGAACAAGACCTACACCTGCTGCCAAATTGGAACTAGGCTTCAATTGGTTAGTCTCTATTTCTCCGCAATATGTCATCCACCCAAAACATGTCGTTCGATCACACCATCCCATACTCGGCCATGGAGGTTATGGGTTACAGCAAACTCCAAGCCGGCTCGCCGCCTGACAGTATGGTCAGAGAGGTGGAAACATCTCTCCGGTCGCGGCCAAACGAAGTGTCAGAGACTGTCACGTATGGAAGAGGGGACCATGAGGCATGCGAAAGCTTCTTGAGATTCGGAATCCAGGGTAATGACGTATGTCTTTCAATACAGTGGCCGATATATAGAACTAAAATTATGGAAGTTCACCAGGAAGATCGAAGAAGTGATCGGAAGGCCCGCTTTTCTTCTCCACCAAGGTCCAGTCATCGTCCACTCTCCCGATTTCCCAACCAACTGGGCAATCAAGGCCGCCCATCCGGTCCGAAACGGAGTCTCAGTTTTCCGAACCCTCTCAGGGAGCCTGGAGGGCAGAGTGACAATCTTGAAGCTTTACCCGGTCTCACACCACTTGTCGAGCACCGAATTCGCACAGGAAAGAGGAACGCCGATATCGTTCTATTTGCGATCGAACGAGGTACTTTTCGTGCGAGGTGCACTTAAGATGGAGATTTCACTGCCTGCTGGTGGATTCATTGTGTGGCAAGGATTTTCCAAAGAACCATGGGGAATGGATCCGTCAGCCCGGGAAGCCTTTGCCTTTATGAGGATCTAGTGGGAACTCTCAGGTTGTTTGGTGATTCTGCACGTGCTGAGCAGCGTATTTCTGTGGGGAAGGCTTTAGGTAGAGAATATAGGCAGGTTGGTCGTGTTAGCTTACCGGGATAAAGTCCATGAATGTATTGGTAGTTGACCCTGAGGCAAGTTAGAAGTTGCGCCTGACGAGTGACGTATGCAAAGTCACTGCTTCGCAGCATCTCCATTGTTCGAGCTTCTTCACCAATGGACAGGGAACGGAAGGCGGAAAGGACGGGTAACAAAAGGAGCGTAATTCCATGTCCAAATTCACGTTCAAAGCGCATCAGCCTGCGTCCATGTTGGAGTGCTTTTTTGGTGTTGTGATTGTCGGGCAATCCTTCTTCTTGGATAAACGGAGCCATGGTTCCGAAGCGATGGGACCCTGAACATGGAGTAGGTTCATTCCGTCCAGTCCGTTGTAGCCAGTCTTGCTCCCACAAAGCTAGGTTGGTCCACTGGTGAACTTCTTGGAGTCGCTGTATCCAGCACTGGGTGTTCTTTCCCGGGGCCAAGAGCTCAGTGGCTCGCCGAGTTCCTCCTCGTTCCAAGTCACCCTCTAAGATGGTTGAGGTTAAGTCGGCCTTGAGAAAGCGAATGAACATATCCAGTTGTGGTGATAAATCTGCCAGAAGCGTTTCCGCGGTAGCTGGTGGCATGATGGTTGCTGGGAATGAGCGACGACGCGTGCCTGGAATCAGTAGGCTGAGAGGGAAGCTCTCTAGAAACAGTATAGGTCAGACCGCGCCGCAGGAATTCAACCTGGGCTTTAGGCGCTCGGGTGGAATTTCAATGTCAGCACATCTAACTAGTGCATAACCCCTGGTTACAAATGACACAATAGTGCTGCCCTATCCATACCGCGATTGCAGCTCAAACCTTAATTCTATCTTGGTGTCCCGTTTGCCCATGCTGGAGTGGACTTTCTATCTTTCGGCCAATCTTCCAACTGCGATGTATATTTTACGATTCCACCAATGTTTCGGTATCTCAAAGGTGTGGAACCTGGATGTTCCGTTATGACCTGGCGCGTGCTGAAATTCGGCATAGGGAACAACTGTCTTCAAAGAACGTAGTGGAACCCCGGATATGGGAAGTAGCTCCTCTTGATTAATCATCTAGGTTGCCCGTAGGCCCGACATATTATATCCACAACGAGTCTATTATTAAGATACCGGTCTTTTCGAACACCGGTACTTATGTGAAAAAGTCCGCTTAGAGTTGGCCGGATCGCCGTATTGAACAGATATTTTAAAAGTTTCACCGTGTACCCGGTGTTTATTAGCATTCTGGGGTATGAAATCTGAACCATACCCTAGAGGGAATGTCCCGGGCTCCCGCATGTAACTGCGCCGCCCCGTCCTCAGGTCCCAGTACTGTTCCCCCTGATCTTCCGCGGATGCACCGTACTGACACTGTGATTGAATTGGCCTGCAGGGGAAAGTGCTAGCCATTGGTTGATAGCGTAGGGACTCAGGTTGGAATCCACCGCCTCGTGAGTATCGAGGGCCAGTGGCAAATGATGGCCAAGCCGTGCTCCGCCCACCCCAGGTGAATGTGCGGTCTAATTTACCATACTCTGCCCATAGCCTTAGTACCAACGAAGACGTGAGGCAGAGTCTGGAAGGTGAAAGAAAGCGCACCCTCTATGTCTAGTGCTCCTTGCGTATCCAGGACTCCGACTATGAAGGTTGTACCTACTGCTTGGGCATGTTGTAAATTGTTCTTCCACCAAAATGGGACACTTTCTGTACGCCAAAGATGCAGGCAATGCGAAGGCTCAGATCGGGAACTTGAGATCAGCTGGAACAACCACATCGGTGTAGATCAAAGTCCTACACCTAGGAAATCGTTTTGTTAATCTTGCTTTCGGTGTCATGTGGACCTACAGGTGCAAATCTCCGGTATTCAGCTCCAGGACAATGTCACCAATCATCAGGTTGTTCATTGTATCACACCTTCCTCCATGAGACATGGCCTTGTCTCAATCATGCCTAATGGAGCAAATCGGGTGACATCCACAAGCACAGTGGAAACGTCACCACTAAAATTGCAGCTGGGCGGTGCCTATATCCACACAGGCCTTTTTGCTCGATTCACTCGGGACTATGTTCTCAGGGCTGATCCCTAAGCAACGGTAAATTACCGTTTTACCAAAGGCCCACACAGGGCCTGGCTCTGTGTATCACGCCTGTATTCTACCTCCGGGGATCTAGAGCCTCAGAGCGCACTACCCCTGGAAGGATCGAGAAACTTGGCACAGCAGGCTGTGGTATAGCCCGGGCTTCACCGGGTGGTTGCCTGGTCTGACTTTCCTTTTCCTCGTCTATTTAATCGAGACCCTACCTCTTCCATTTTCCATTCTATCGATCAGATTTACATCCACATTTTATCACAATATACAGAAGCGGTTAGTCTTGTGGTACAACTTCTCGTCTTGCTGAAAAGCCGGGGTAGCAGGAACTATCTAACATGCTTTCAGAACGAAGATTCACGTTCAATTTCCCCTTAAGCGTCAAAAACAGTCACATCTAGGGCCATAGCGTGTCTGATTCTGAGACAGCTTAACGAAAACCCGACACCCCTGCCAAATGACTTCACGCTTGCTACCATCGACATCTCGAAATGAGGGGGTTACTGGAAGTATCGACCAAACAAAGGCCGATATAGCTACTCTCAGACAGCAATACACAAAGCTTATATTGTGGGAAAAAAAGTGTATTTGGTTTGACAAGAAACAACCATCCAAAATCCACATACCTTTCCACAGATGGCAAGCCCTTCTCGCCATACACAAGCATTTGCTTCAAGAGCATGAACACTTCTTCTCCATGTCCCAGATGCCATCTGCTAGAGCTGCTATCAGAGATGTTCCTTACGACTATGCCATGTTTAACAGAATGTGGCGTTATGGAATATATTCACCCTTAGAGCTTCTGCACCAAAACCTTCCAGGATCTTTGGGCCCCATGCTCCATTTCATTTACCACGTCTCATCAACGCTGAACCGATTCTTAGAGTTCGATCCAGCTCTTGGGGTGATATTGTATGAGCAGCTGGGTGATGTGACACGATATCATATGGCTGCGCAAAGACAGCATCGGAAACATCTGGCAGGCATATCGCGGTATTGGTACCGAAAGGCTGCGGACCAAAATCCCAATCTCGGTAGAATCCAACATTCTCTTGCAGTTTTGTCACACTCCGACGCTCTTCAAAGACTCTTTTATCTTACCAAAGCATTCGTTAGTGTGCAGCCACTCTGCCACAGCTGGGCGACCATTGACATTTTCTTCGACCACTGGAAGGGTTTTACCTTTCAACGAGATATGGCCGCTCACTTTGTGATTGCACACCGTCTCCTACTCGAGAATTGCTCGGGGGAACGACTTAAGGCATTGACAAATGACTTCCTGTCGCTCTTCCCAATGCACATCCAACGCCCCACTAGCCGAAATCAACATGAGGTGTACATAATGTCCTGCAACATCACCTCTGTACTTGGGTACGGTACACCTGTATACCCACAGGTGGCCGATCTGTTTTCCAAGAAGCAGAGTACCGGTGCTGCGAATGAGTCGGCACCGGCAATGGAGACAGAAGATGTAAGCAATAGCCCTACCGAATTGTGTTCGCAGCTCAAACTGAATCAAGCATTCCAGGCAATCCGCCTCACTTTTCACACTCTCTTGGTTCTTCTTCAGTACAGTGACTTCCCCAATGCAATCCCAGGAATTCATATCTCTCTGGTGTTCCTCTGGCGCGTCTCCTTTCACCGCTCCGTTATGGAAAGCATGGAGGCCACGGTTCCCTGGCAAGCAGTCGCTGGATTCCTAAATAGTCTGTTTTCGCACAGTACTGTTTTCTCGAGGATCCAAGACGAGAAGTTCCCAATTGGCGAATTTGAAACAGCTCCACAGCTACCAGAAGACTTTTTGATACGGGGTCAAGTGTGGAGTCAATTCTATTACCCAAACACCTTCTTCAAAGATACCTCAGGATACGGCATTTCAATCGATGAAAGGGATTCTGAGGAAGTAGTGAGAAGACACAGGTGCCTCTGGCTAGGAGTGCAAATAGCAAAGGTCAGTTGACATCATTTGGGCCATGATTCATTTGAGGGAGACGGCACAGGTACTGACTTGTCATACAGTTTGGTCGCTGGATAACTTACAGTCCAACGAGAACGAGGAGGTTCGAATTAGCACATAGTTTCGCGGAGATATATGGCCATTGAAGGACAGGTCTGAGCCAGTTTACTTTATACGCGCCAATGGAATGCGAGTTATGCTGCATTACTTTCAATGTGGGCCTTCGGAGGCCAATAATTAGATCATGCGTTTAGGCCATATTTGGCTTTTATATAACCACGTTTACTTTTTTGTATCGACCACTTTCGTCTACAAACGGCGATAGAGCCAAACAAAGTACTGCAGCTTTTAGCGTCAATGTTTTGCGATGGTACACCCCAAACAAGAATTGAAGGCTTCTAGACAATGCTGACTAGTGTCATACTTTCTTTAGGTTGAGCGGCACCCATATGGTGCATATGGGTTCCCCTGAACGCGAGGAAGCCTGCGTCTTTTGCTTTCTCGCGCTACATCTTGTTTCTAGAGTAAACTAGAGTAATAAATTCTGTGACGAGCTAGGAGTGTAACCTGTCGCTCCGCTGAGAGGTGCAGAGCAATCAGACGGGAGCATGAACGAGGATATCTGGCCTAGCTCCTGGGAACGCCAAATCTGTTCCCGGTAGTGTGTCAATGGTTCCAGGAAGCCGAATCTATCTTGGCACCCACTTCTCGCATCTAGCGCATAAGCGCCAATCACAACCTACACACACACTTTAATATGTATAGAGAAAACTCGTAATTGCCGACTATGCTACCAACAAGAATAGACATCCCTCGTGCCAACGCGTGGTCATGACAACCTACAGCCACAAGTGCAGCTGATTTGGGAGCAGTAATCTCGAATGATATCCCTTCTCGCAGGCCACTGACTGGGGCATACTGCATCAGAATGCATTCATCGACACGTCGGGAATTTCAAGGCAGACACCCTTTTCCAGGACCCGCGCAGACACGTAGGCAAGGACCCTACGACGATGGCATATAAAGCCGATGAAGCAACGCTGCAACGATTGTCCAACACCAACAATCCGAAGGATTTCCTGCCTTTGACAACCACCTCAGAGACTACTATGCCTTGGAACCCATTTGCTTTCTGCGGGATACCTCACGGTGGTCCTGTGTCCTGTTGCGGGATGACAAAAAAAGGCGAGCCGTGCAAAAACTCTGTCAAATTTCAAGACACCAAGATCGGCCATCAAAAGTTGACCACTCTCTCCAGAGAGCCATTTGGCTTCTCAACTTTGCAGTCAAAGCTATGTGATATTGCTAGAGTCTTCCTCTGCACGAGATGGCACCGGCAACGGCAGGCCGACCAAGTTGGCCAGCAATGGTATGAAGCAGCCATCCGCAACCAGGCGCGAGTGCCGCATGGCTCTAGAGTTGCC
>LACB01000512.1:0-19389 GCA_030142185.1 Penicillium thymicola
GTACCTGAACCACTTTGACAACCTAACTGGTCCGGTATCCAAGACCCTTCCAATCCCCCCCCCCACTACCCGCCCGGATGATTTACATCCAAAACAAACGACTAAACGCATGTCGGACAATATGCGTTGCGTACGCGACGTGGATAAATCCCTCGTGAGCCAAACCTAATCCTCTCGGAGTCCTGTACCCTCTAAGAGCGGGGTCTTTGTCTGCGCTGTCACCTGCATAACAACGTAGCTGTGCCCTACCGAAACCGGTACAGATCATGGAGTCAGATACACTGCCTAATACACAGCCGTCATCTCCTCTGCCTCGACAAGGATGGACCCGACTACTATCCCCAGCCCGCGCGTTTCCAGTCGTGTCCACTGCCGGCCCCTCACACCATCCTAACCAATGCCGCGAGTCCGTCACCGAGGACCCCGCTGCAGCATATCGTACCACCGCTATGCGCCAGCTCAACGGTTCCCCGAGATCTGCACCCCGTTCCGTCCGTGACAATCCCTCTGGAAGACGCTCGTCGACACTCGCCACGCGCCCCGTGCTTGTCAGGGCGTATTCAGGAGATGCGCAGGATAGAGCTATACGACCGTCTGCTATCTCTGCGCGTCGATTCTTCTCATTTTCCGGCTCGGAGAGTTCGCCTCCGGCTCCGTCTCGTCCGTCACAGTCTGATGTCATGTTCCCGACGGATAAGGACTTCAGTATCGAGAGTATACTGCAGGCTATCGAGCCTGATATCCGTGGGACTTTAGACTCCATTGCTGAGATATGTGGGCGGAGCAAGCTCAGTCTTTCCAATGAGTATGGGAGTCACATCGCGCCTTTGGGTGAGATTTGTGCTCCGTCAGACGTGCTAGGACCGGTCGAGGAGGCCAGGCGTAATGAGGAACAGGGTGTCGATGACAGCAATGCGGTCATTGTTGAGGATGATGCTAGTCCGATTGATCCGGCTCGTGATATGCATCCGTTCTCGTTTCATCGATATCTGGAAAATCTGAGGCATACTGCGTCCATGCTGGAACAGAATGGTGCACCTGCCCAGACAACTCAGAGACAACCCCATTCTCTATTGTCTCCTGCCATGGCCTCGGAGGCGGAACCTGGTTTGGCTATTAGCCCGGAGATCATAGCTTCGACGCCTTTGACGCGCGAATTCGCATCGAGACCCAAGCATAGCGGTCGTGATCTGCTTGCAAAGAATGCTGCTGCTGGCAGTCGCGAACAGCACTGGTCAAAAATGGCCACCCCCGCTGTAGTGTCAGAGGTTCATCTGGAGGTGATTGCAAATGATGGATCTTCCGCCGAATCCAATATTCTCCCGCCGTCTGCTCTGGCAGGTGATGGTTTACCTGACGCGGGAAGCTCGGGTCCGGAAATCTTACAATCCCTCCTTGGCTGGCTAAAGTGGACTGCCACTATCGCTGGGCCGGAATCTAGTCCTGCTTTGGAGTCTGCGGAGGGTCGGCTACGAGCTATGCTTGATCGTTCAGGGAATGAGGCTGTGCCCTCAACTGTGCGTTGATGATGACTGGGGCCTGTGACATGTAACATGGTGCCTTGATATGAGACATGATAATGACTTTGATGTTAACGACCTCGCACATATCCTTCACGCTATCAACGGGTTACCTTTCTATCAATATGATGTTTCTTTTTCCGACTGGACTTTGGGAAATGCCGTTTTGTAGGCTTCTGTCGTTATACTCGGCTTTAGAAAACCTAGGACAACTAGACTTTTACTACATCATTTACAACACAAGTGATATACCAATGTGGGAATTGTTCCAATTTGACTCAAGCAACAAGAGGCTAAAGAGTGAAGCCTGTGAACAAACATCATCTCAAAGTAGAGGCATACAGCAGCTAAAAGGCCAAGCCAAGCCCAACCTAAGCGGAAGCCTGAACCTCAAGACGCTTATAACCACCATCAGCAGCAACCTCCTGCTGCAGCGCCGCCATACGCTTCTGATCACCAATAGGATCAGTAGAATCCGCATCAAGACCCCAAGAGAGGAACTCATTGGTATAGTTGGCAACGAAATCCTCATTCAAAATCCCCAGTCTCTTTCCATAGTTGGTAACCTTAGTCCAATCCCGCTGAACATTCTTCAAATCGCGCGAGAAGTACGCAAACGACCGCTCAAAGATCTTCCGGTTAACATCCGTGCCCATGATCGGCTTGACGTCAATGTACTCCGCATACGCGGCGGCAGGGTCAGCGAGGACATCGTCTGTAGCGCGCTTCACGGCGCGCATGAAGGCAGACACTTTCTCCGGGTTCGCGGCGATGAAGGCGTCGTTCGCGATGTAAAGGATCGAGCAGAAGCAGCAGCAGCCTAGTTCGGCGAGCTGGTCGATGCGGAGCATTTGAACGTCTGTGCGAGGTCGGTTTTGGTTCGCTAGCCATTCTTCCAGCTCGACCATTTGCACGTTCTCTAGACCGATGCCGGCGTCGATGCTGCCGTTGATGATCGCTTTGGTTATGTTCATTCCGCACCGGACGGCTGTGTAGTCGTCCGCGGTCATGCCGTAGTACTTGGTGAGTTCGTCGATTTGGATCTGAGGGTTGTTAGGGATTGTTTGTTGGGTGGATTGGGTTGAAGGTTAGGGGGATATGCTTACCTTGCCGAATTCGCCGACGTAGCCGATGCGCTTGCCCTTCAGCGAGCGGAAGTCCTCGGTGATTCCGCTGGACTTCAGGTACACGACCCCGGTGAAGGGCTCGTCGAGGAGGGAGCCGATGGAGGTCACAGGGAAGTCGCGGGCCTTGGCCTGAAGTGGGTGTTAGTATAATATGTTTGTTATTTCTGGTAAGGAATACGCACCGCCAGGGTGTGAATCATGGCCTTGAAGCCCATGTCGACCTTGCCGCTTCCAACGATCTCGGTGACGTCGGAGGGGTCATTGGGCTCCAGGAGAGCTACCTTGAGACCTTCATCCTTGAAGTAGCCTCTGGCCTGAGCGAGGTAGAGGGGGGCGTGGTACGGGGTCGCGTGCCTTGAAAGAAATAACTTAGCCAAGTCGAACTACAAGACTGAGCATCGAGCACAAGAGGGCTCAGAAGCTCAGGTTCTGGGACAATGTCAGCATACCAGTTGGTCAAAAAAGTAATCTTGTCGGTAGACATGATGGCAGAAAGATCAAGCTATTTGAATACTTCAATTGGGTCAGCATGCCAAGAGAGAAAGTATCCAGCTCAACTCCGTCCATGCTGTCTTCCGTTCAATCTATGTATTCAATTGAACAGTCAACAGCACAGTATAACATGAGCAGAGCCAGACACAAAACACAAAACAGGGGAACAATCAAAAGTCACGCATGTCCTTTCGCTAGTATTGTCTAGATCAAGTTTTGACAGTATAATCTCAGAACAGCCAGTCAGTTGATATGTGAAGAACCCCATACCGACTCCAGGAGATATTCTGGAGATCTGGAATAGGGTTACAGTTCTCCCCATCAACTGACTGGACCGAACACCTGTCATGCGGTGGCAACGACTGTTATACGAACAAATACCTTGATCCATCTCTTCATCATAGCGAGGACTGTGTCCTGCAACCCCGCAGGGTCCTGGACGTGCGCGGCTCCATTGGAGAGTCGTACCGATGGTAGACGTGAGTCGAAAGGTCCAAGGTTGAATAGTTGTAAGAGTGATGGTTGGGAAGAGGAAGATGGAGAGGGGTAGGAGGGGTAGAAATAGCCAAGTAACACACAGAGAAGTTACAACGTACGATGAATCATAGTTCGCTAAATGCTCACCGGGGGTCGAGAATAACCGGCTATGATTGCTCAACTTTGTAACTCTATATCCTGAAAGCTCCGATGCAGCTCCGGTGTTACGGCAGAGATGTTCAAGTGGATATTGTTCGGAGCTCATCCCTCCGCGGGGAGTTACAACATTGATAACATTACACTGAACACCCTTGCAAACATATAACTTTCGATTTCATTTAATTAAAAGAAAAACAACACAAATATAGGCTGCCAATGCACTGCTCGGGAAAAAGATCATATAAAAAGAAGTGATTAAAACAAGTACACATGACGTCAATGGAAGAAGTGCCCACTCCAACTTGAACTAAAAGAAGGGTCCAATACCCTTAATACCCTCGGTTATTCTTTCCCGGCTTCTGTTTCAGGCTCTTCTCGGCCATTGATCGATACGCTGTCCAGTGGGGATGCAGCACGTTCCGTCATCTTGCGAGTTCGCAGTGTGAGGGGGAAGTGCTCTTCGGGCTCTTCCTCTTCACTATTGAATGTATTAGTATTTGCCAAATACTAAAATATTAATAAATGATATAGAACTCACGGTAATTTCCAGGCAATATAATCTTCGGTGCTCAATCCCTCGTGGCCTTCCTGCAAAGAGGCAAAGTCACCCGGGGTCATCATTCCAGAGCGATCCCGAGGGGATCCAGGAACCGAAAGCGGGCGGGAGAGCTTCTGTTCCGTTCCTCCAATGATATCGAAGTAATCCTCTTGGCCCTCGAAGGAGGATGGGTAAGCTGTATAAAGTATTAGATCAAAAACCACTTAGAGAACAAAATGGAATAGTGACATACCTCTTCTCAAGGCCAGCTGGCGAGCCTTGACATATTCCAAGCCCATTCGTTTCCAGTCGAGTAGATCGCTCAGACGCTCCGTACGATTACGCTGGTTAATGCGCTGGCGACGGCTCTTCTCCGTGAAATTGAACATAAACTCGGTCAGTTGGTTGACCGAGTCGTCGACGCCCTTGGCCCGACGATCCACGATGTAAATTCCATAATCGGAGGAGTTTTCAATCAATTCCTCCATATAGCAACCGAATCCAGACAGGTTGGTGGTAATGCTAGGAACACCCATCACTGTACACTCGGCCGGCGTGTATCCCCACGGCTCATAGTAAGAGGGGAAGACACCTAGATGAGTTCCGCGAACGAAGTCATCGTAGTCAAGCGGCAATACAGGGTTGGCGGAGCTGAGGAATTCAGGATGGAAGATAACCTTCACCCGGTCGGAGGAGTGATTGAACAGCTGGACACGACGCAACTGGTTCAGGATAGGGTCCTCGTGGTCATTGTGCATGTTGTGGGTGACAATTGGGGGAAGACCGTGACGCTTCATGCCGAACAGGCGACGGCGAAGCATCACGCGATCTTGACTCGTGATGAGATCCTTCTCGTCGGGCATGTTGTCGCCTTCCTTCCATGAAAGACAGCGCTCATACATGCGCTTACCAATCCCTTTCTCGATGTTCTCGATGGTATCGCGCAGAGACTTGACGACGGCCTGTCCCTTGAGCGATTCCACGGTCAACGAAGAGGTCTGTGCTGGCATAATAATGAAAGCGACCACGGTCATGGTCGACCCAGCGGCCTTCAGTCGATGGTTGAGGCGGGCCAGCCCCTCAATGAACATATCGACACCCTTATTGCGGTATTCATAACGACCGGCAGTGAAGAGATATAGAGTATTATCCAAATCAAAGTCATTGTGGCCGTAGAAATGGCCACGAACGAAATCGTTGATCTTCTCCTTGGCCTGGGAGTGCAAGTTCTGGAACTCGTGCATGGCAGAGAACTTCTTGACATTCAGACCATTAGGCAGCACGCCATCGGGTTTTCGTTTCAGCAGGTGCTCACTCTCGAATGCAGTGATGTGCGATACAGTGGTAAACACATCACAGGCATGGGTGGCAGCCCGCTCAATACAGTAGCGGTGGTAGATTCCTCGCTTCCCGGCCTCGGCATCCACATCAAAGTACTGAAGGTTATTATAGAAGTCAACCGATCCAGCACAGAGGTAACGACCCAATAATGTCGCGTGGGTGGTGAAGACAGTTGTAAGGTCCATGTGTCGCTTCTTGGTCAGTGGCAGAGCGACACCAGACAACCATTCATGGAAATGGGCGATGACCGCCCGTCGACGGTCGTGAGCAATGTACTAATAGCAGGAATATGGTCAGTAACATGCTTTTGCCATCTCTAACGCGCAGAACAATTAATTGTCGGTACGTACCTCTCCCAAGAACCATGCGACCAAGTATCCAAAAACGATGGCCTCATTGGTCTCGTTATCACCAGCGGGGGAGGGGATGGCCGAAGTAGTCCAAAGATCGCCCTTCCACTCGTCCAACCACCGATAGCCAGTACCCGTGTCAATCAGTAGAACCCGAGGGGCACCCTCAATAAGCCAGCGACCGTAAACGATGTCAATGCCACGCTCCTTCATAGACTGGATCGTCTCCCGCATGGCCGGGTTAGACGGGGATAGCTCCTCAACCTCCACCGCAGCTGAAGCCCTGTTCAATGGGCCGATCAGAGTGTACCGCTCACCATATTCAGCGGTGGTCACGGGAGCTTTGGACTTGAGGACCGAGTAGATGCCGCCTACTCGGTTTGCCACTTCAGTGGCCACCTCGAAAAGCATGTGGTTGCGCACGTCACGCTTGATGGGTTCGCCGGTTTCCTCCATGATTCTCAAATGTATGTATTTCGTAGAAAAGCAAAGAGAAATGAAAGGCGAGGAGGGGGGGGGGCAATGACCTTGGAAGAGCTGTCCGACTCGGTCTGTGCGGGGGAGAAGTGGACCTTGCGACTTGAGCTTCTGGAGGAGAGGAGGGGGCTGGAGAAGTTGGGGGGGAGGGGATGTGGATCAGATTGAAGATGAAGTTGAGGTCCAAGAGATATAATGTCACGAGAAAAAGAAAGAATTCCCGTTTTCTACCTCCGGTCAAGAGTCTTTTTTCTCCGGACTGGTCGATCTAGTCGCGGGTGTGACCCTCCAAGGGCTTTTCCCCGTTGCGCTTAGACTCAAAAAAGTCTCTGCGAGGGAAATGAGGGAAATGAGGGAAATTCCACCCGAGACTGTTGAGAAAAAGTACGTTGGAATTAATTTGGAGATTAATTTGGAGAGAATTTATTTTAATTTGATCGTACTATCTTTTAAGATGTACTTCTGTTCCTGGGATATGTAACAGTATAGTAGTATAACTAGTAGTATAGTACCAGTTAAGGTGGGATCGCCCCACTGTCCTGTTTTCTCTTCCTCTCTCTCTCTCCTCTCTCCCATATTCTCTTCTTCTACCTGGTTTCTCTGGTTTCTCCAATTTCTCCTACTATACTACACCTGATCTATATTTATTTCCCTTCAATGCCAATGTCCAAAGTCCAAGACCAATGCAATTGCAATTGCAGTTGATCGGATCTGGGGAAAGCTGGAGCCATATGATGTCATCTGACCATCTGCTCCACTGAACGGGACCCGCCAGAGCTTGCTCATCCTCCCAATGACAACGAAATAACAAGTCAATGACAACGAATAACAGTCAATGGCAACGAATATTACCATCAATGGCTTGAGATGGCTTCAACTAACTCAATTTATTGGCAGCAAGAACGCGCGGACCATGTAGGAGGGGATGATCATCTTGGCAATCATCCAATTTCCTTATTGGTGTTGAAATATCCCTATACCGTACAACACTGCAGATGCAAACTACTTTTTTTTTTGTACAACATTGTGTTCCTTGTTCCTACCTGGGTAGCTCTTTTTCTGGTCACAGGGGAATATCTCCGAAATTTTGCAATGTCCGACCCAATTCAAGAATGCATCCTGGGGAGTACATATACACCTATATCCAAGATGTCCACCAATAAATTCCACGAAGGATTCCAGGATGGTGAAACCAATCTTTTTTTCTTTTACCCTATCCTGCTAGCTGTTTCTAGCTACCTACATGGATAGATAGTACCACAGCTGACTCATGAATCTAGAGACACACCGTTGGGGAACAAAGAGCCATCGTTGTTGATACCCACAACAAAGAACCTCAAAAGTCTCAAATCCATGTTTGTTCCCATCCTCATTGTAACTGAGATGGAGTCCAGTCCAAATACCTGTAGACAATGTTGTGTCACTTATTTGAAATACATCAAATGAAAGACTCATTGATATCGATCTCGGAGGTACCAGTATATACCAACCCAGCAATATATAAAAACCCGAGCAAGCATGAAATCCGAAGAAAGAGATCCACTGCACTCTCCCGTCCTTCAGCATCTCTCTCTTATACTCAACCCGAGCTCTCCGAGCTCTGAGCTTCGATCGCCCATCGCATTAAGCATGTCTGAAAAGAAAAAGACGCGCAAGCGGTCCAGGATCAAGCGTTGGTTGAGAAGTTGGGTTTTCACTCCGTTGGGCAACGTGAGGATCAAGTTGATCAACAAGGTCGAGAGAAGGCGTCGAAGTATCTCGGACTGTGATCCCAATCAGATCGCTGCTGGGGCCCTCTCTGATCGATGTCCCTGTCGCTTCTTTCGGGATCGCAATGATCAAGGATCGGCCCCAGTAAGGAGGTCGCTGCTTGAAAATGAGTTTGAATCTCTGGTAGATCTGATTGTTCCTATGTCTGCTTGGTCGGAGAGTGCGCGACAACAGTCTTCTAGACTGGAGGCCAACGGCTCTGTGGTTGACGGAGGAGAACCTGCTGTGGCTACTACCAAGCCTAAATCTCCTCATGATCCCCGTGGGGACTGGCGGGAGGATGAACATTCTGTGTTGAGAGTCATGAATCCAGATCTGTCTTGGTTGAATAGTGAGGATGATAAGTCTGAAGAGTCAGGCCCCAGTTCTGTAATTGAGGTTGATAGGAGTGTGTACGAACTTTCCGCACTTGGGGGAAAGATCTTAGACTTACCTTCTGAGTTAGGTGAAGAAAGCCAATCTGGGACGTCACGTTCTGCCCTGATAGTCGAGCCTGGTGTTCAGATGGCCAATCCCATGGTGATTAAAGAGCTGGCTCCTCAACTCCCTGATTTGTATTTCATCCATCAAGCCGATCCACCGTTATGCTGTCTCATCACTTCAGCTTTGCGGGATTCCAGCTCACCAGTTCTTTTCGATAATGGTATTTGTTTGTGTGATCACTTCTCACGCGATACTCAACCTGTGATTTCACATCTGCCCTCATCCGTCAGGGCTAAATCCCCAACGAACACCATGGAATTCCTCATCCGCCAAACACAGAGAAGGCGAAGTAGCATTGTGAACAATGTGTACATCTCCCCATATGTTCCGTTACAGCCGAGACCACTCCAAATTCGAAAATCCTCTAATGCCACCTCTACCAATACAAAGAATGATGCCTTGTCACCCATGCCCGCAGAGCCATCCCAAGATGTGACAGCACCAGTGCACAACTCACCATACAGTCTCCACTGTAAGATCCAATACGGCCCATTACCTCCCCTACCTCCTTCGAGATCCAATGCCTCGTCCACTCACTTTGCTTCATTTGGCCCAGCAAGACCCAACTCTCGGCCCCCAGACATCTCATCCACCGCTCCTTCTGCGTCAGCATCAGCATCCGCATCACCCGTCGATCTCCCACAGTACCCTAACCGACCAAACTCAATGTGCGATGACTGCCTAGCAAGGCGACACCGGTCCCTCCACAGTCATCCATCCCATCGCCGTGGTGACAACAGCCCGCAATTTGGAAATCCTCCACTCCCATACCCACTCAGCCCCCAAGAACCAACCCGTCTCCCACCTCGCGTTGATAGCTTACCAGCTTCGCTCAGGGCCGGCCGGAAGTGCCAGCACTGTCCCACTCGTCGACCTGAAATTGTCTCTCTTCCAGTGTTTGTTGGTCCTCGGCCTCGTGCTCAGGTGTTGAATCGTATTTCCGCCTCTTTCTCGGACTTTACACCTGACTCTCCTTGGGCTGGTCCTGTGGGCCTCACGGGGTTCTATGATGTCTCTGAAGATGACTTGCCTTCGTATGGCGAATCTGATCGTATCGATGAGAGTATTGATGACAGTATTGATTCCTCTGGCTTGGAAATGTGTCTAATTGCAGGATCGAGGGCTCAACGCCGGAGATACCGTTGAGGAGCAAGTGAATGCTGACATTCAGTCAGATTCGAGTAGGAACATCCGGTATCTTTTGTCATGTTTTCCTATATTGACCTTCATTTATTTGGTATGGGTATGTGTCAATCTTTTGTCGGACTCATGTTGGAGTTAGTGTTGAAATTTCATGACTTCCTGGCTGAAGAAGTATCTTTCGTTCAAAAATAATTGACCTTTTCATATCAAGTGCACCCCTTTACTTATCATCCTTGGACGCTCCTACCAGACAATGGCAAAGGAGCCTAGCGTGGTGATATTACCTGGATATGCTAGATCCTCACTTGGTGGAGTTTTTTTAATACCATGTTAGCTTGATAGATTGAGACATGAGAAGAATATCATAAACATTAATGAGTTTCACCATGTAAAAAGTGCATACAATATAGGTAGAAAATGAAAGACTATAGAACCGGTTCCGTTCTGATATATATTCCAAGCAATCAACATACAACCTAATATATTTTTCCCCAACCATAACCTTGGAATTGTCGAATAAAATCATTTAGTAATTGATATCATGAATCTCTGCCATTCCATGTAATTTCTCGACTCATTTCCAAGGTAAAATCGAGAGCATCGAGAGTCTTTGATACTCCAACGCGCATGAAGTCATACACGCCCCACTATGATTTCAAGATGTTGTCACAACTCACATCAACGAAAACCAAGTATATAAATATAGACGTGTGGCTATATATATTCATACATTCAACAGAAAAACTACATTCATCACGAAACCACATTCAACCTCCCTCTCCAAAAACCAACCAAAATGGTCCGCGGCGCAGAATACGACAACGGTCTCCCCCAGAGCGACAACCCTATCGAGAACGGTCCTAACAAGGCACACGGAATCGGCAATGAGGTATGTTCCATTCCATTACATCAAATCCAAGGTCTTTTTTCTTTTCTTTTTCTACCTGGACAGTTTCTAATGCATTCCACACTGCACAGCCTGCAGACCTGAGCCGCTCACACAAGGCTGCACCCCTACCAGAGCAGACTGGATCTGGTCGTGACGTTCACCCTGGTTTGCCTACTGCTGGATCGGATCATCCCAATGGTGGTGCTGCGAAGCCTATTTCTCTTGATGAGAAGAACACGGCTGGTAAATAGGTGCTGGTAAATAAGTGCTGGTATGATATGTTATGTGTGTGATATGTCTGGATGGCGATGATCTGTATGATATGGTCTTTGGCATTTTTGATGATTTGCATATATTATGAATGATATACGATATCCTCAAGTTATGAAACTTAGAAGGTTGGTTCTTGGGGTTATTACGAAGAGTAGAGTAAATGAGGGCCATTCTCAGGTCCAGTGACTGTCTATCGCGTAATGCTAGAGACATACGTGAAGGAAAATCACATCTGCTCTTATTAATATCCACAAACGCCGGGCTAGCTCTATAAATGCAACCGGGAGACATATATGGTGGTAGCGGCAAATAATAGGGAAGTGTACAGCGCGGAATGAGCGCGCAGGCAAGAAAGGAACAGGAGAAAACAGAATTATATGTATATGGGTGAACCGGCCATGGGAATGTAGATCACGACTTGGTGGAATCAGTGCCATCATCCTGATCTGATTGCTTGTCGCTCGCTGGCTTGGACGTCTCGGGTTCGCTGGTAATGGTAATGGGCTTCGCTCGCACAACTTCGAGGAGCTTGTCACCAACCTCGCTGGCGCCTTCGATTTTGCTAAGTTTGCTTCGGAAATGCTCGACATCGGCTTGCATTCTATGTGGATGTTAGTATTAGCTATAAGTGGGAGTGTTTCAACTAACCGCTTCTTTCCAGCCTCCGTCTGTACGTCGGCCTCCTGGAAGGCCTTCGTCCATTGATCACGGTAGCTGTTGAATACAGGTATCATGATCATGCTAACTGTCATGTCGGGAAGATGCTTGCTCAGGACGCGGTGGAGAGTGCCCGTCTCCTTGGCCAAGGTTTCTATGTAGGAATTGACGGCAGGAGTCGCTCCCTCCTTAGAGTTCCAGTCGATCTTCTTCATCGAGTTCACATGCACCGAAGAGCGCGAGCCCATGATATCAACCAGTTTCTCGTGGATACCGCTCTGATGCTCCTGGCATAGTCGCTTCACTTTGTCGAACTCGGCCATCAAGGGGTTTGCCTGTCCGTGGCGACGGACAAATTCTCGCACATACGGAACCAGAGCAATAACGAAGCTTAATGCCTGTGAGGACAGCGCGAGATGCTTAGTTGTGATGTTCTTCAGGCCTGCGCTACGCGTGGCGCCGGCTCCAAGAATCAACTGCGATGACCGCGAGTTGAACAGTTTCAGGATATCTAGTAGGTGCGGCGCAATATCCTGGATCATACTGGGGATATTCGACATGAGGAAATCGAATTCCTCAATGCTGCGCATCACGGCAACAGCAGAATCAGGCAAAATGTATTTCTGCTCGTCGATGACCGCACTGCGAACCTTGGACTTCTCTGTCCCATTTTCAGCGCCAGCATCAGGAGGTTTGCCTTCCTCGTTTACATGTTCAATCCAAATCTTGGAAACTTCGACCCAGGCGTCGATATCTTTAGTGCTTGCATCGAGAATCCTAGTAAGAATGGTGTTCTCGGTATCTCCGAAATCGCGTGCATCCCATCGATCGGCATCCATAACATTGACGATTTGATGCCGTTGACTATCACCGAAACGGGTAATAAAATCGTGGATTTGATTTCCGACTATTGTTTTCAGAGCAGTGCCACTGCGTCCCGAAATGGCCTCACATTCATCGGCGAACAGGCGATTGAGGGTGAAGTACCTGAGGAATTCCTCCTTAGAAAGCTGGGCAGTTTGTTCAGATCGTACTTTCAACACCTTTGTTATCTGGGATTGGGCGATATCAACTGCCTGACCAAGCAGACTCGACATGTCCAAAACCTGCAGAATCTCATCCTGCGCCATGTCAGAGGCTGTCGGCCCGACCTGTGAAGAGTTTAAAGCTTGATCCATACTCTGCGGGTTGGGGCTTCGTGGTGGTGACTTTACGCCGGACGAATTCCCCAACCCGCTAGCAATATCCAGAAGAACTTTGACTTGGACGCTGAGTCGCCTTAGTGATTCGCTAATCCCAGTGTAGACATTCATCAACATCATATAAGCATCGTCTGAGTCGAGAGCGCGAAGATTGCGAGCAAGGATTGATGACTTCTCTTGTTGGCTTAGCTGATGACCGCCATGTGTTGATAGCGACACCATAGATTCATTATCATCATCACTAGAACTGGGGAGGTGTTTGCGAATAAGGCCCTTCATTTCTCGTAAAACAGCGGTTTTGAAAGAAGTTGCAGCTGACATCGTATAGTGAGCACGCGCGAGTCCGTTGAGCTGGGTATTCAATTTGGACCGCAAATCATCATTGAAATTCATGTAGGCAGGCGATACTCCAGACCGTTGACCACCTCGCTGCCGTTGGAATGAGTTTCCCCAGCGCTGCAGGGTCACATCCGATGGCACAGTTTGAACGTGTTCTCGTAAATCCCCCAAAAGGTCATTCAAGAACCGGGTCTCATAGCCCATACCAATGCGTTGGCGGAGCTGTGCCAGGTCGTCGGATGATCCCTCAAGGGCCTTAAGGCCTCGTAAGTCGATAATGCGTCTAGGGGCACCCTCCTCGTCCTCCGAAGCGGCACGGGTAGGGAGCTTTTCACCAGCCATTAGTTTTTCGACTTCCTCGAGTCTATCAGCAGCTTCCTCAATGTCGCCCTGCTCTACCAATCCTTCGCACCGAGAGACAGATTCGACCACATCGCGAAGCTGAGCCACGGTAGCTCCCAACATTCGTACATTTTCTCTTCGCCGTCTCAAATTGACAATTTTCAGACCACCTAGAGCCATTTCTTTGTCGATTTTCTGTAGGTCTTTTCTTAGTACTTGTATCCGGTTGACTGAGTCTGCGGCTTCCGCGTGCAATTCTCGAAGAGATCCCAGAGCAGTGAAGAATGATTTCGAGGCCGTTGAAATCGAGGAAATAAGATGGATCTCTACAGTATCCATATACCATGAAAGCTTTTCTTGTAGAATAGCATTTGTTGCGAGTGCTTTTCTTCCGGTTTGTACTGGCTCCGGAACCAATCCATTGGCGTGTTTGTCGTCTTTAGACGGCGGGCGAGGCGGCCGAATCACCTCTGATTTCTCGGATATCACGTCGAACGTCCGAGGGTTCTCCAAATGGAATCCCTCTTCGAAATAAACTGGAGGGATGGTGGATAGAGGAGTAACAGCCGGGGCACGGCCACGGGCACTGGAGGGGCGTCGGCCGCGAGTATCATATGGTGAAGATGATCTTGAACCGGTTGACATGACCGAAGACCTCCGATCTGGGGACCATGGCATTAACGAATCGCGATCGGATTCTGGCTTGGGGGACTTGGCAGCCTGCGCCGGTAAGGCCTCCTCCCCAGCGTCTTCTTTCGATTGCTGAAACATATCGTACAGACCGCCCACTTGCGATAGATATGGCTGGAAGACCTTTGTATCCACGTGCTTGATATTTGTGAGAGTCACTGGCGGGATATCGCGGGAGGACGGGGGTTTGAAGCCGGCGGAGGATGTGGCACTACCGGTCGTCATACCGGTGCGGATGATTGGAGGTTGGAGGAGGGTCGAAATGGCTACATGGGCGTTAACAGGTCAAGCATCGAGGGATTGAGAATTCCGAGGTCACAAACCATTCTGACCAGACTCTGCGACAGACTCTGAGATTGAGCCATGGTAGTGAGAAGACTCCAGGACACCTCCGATGCTCACGATCGAGCTCGCGGTTGATCCCCTCCTCAGGGGGAACCGCTGAGGGGCTACACGTGGAGATTCCAACTGAGTTGTTGAATAAGAGATTGAAGGCGACGAGACCCCAGACGCCAAGCTATCAATTGACTTTCGTGGACTGGTTGACGACATGGCTGCCACGAGCCGGATCGGACAGCCACCGGGGGAGGGTCGATCGTTGTGATGTTCCGTGTTATCTGATCATGACAGTGGATAGACCCCTGACTGTAGAGCTGTAGCAGGCTCAGATACGGGGTGTAATGCAGATCAAGCCAGATTCTGCGATTCGCTGGTTGCAGAATGCCTGTGATGTGGCTTTGTTTCCATCAAGCTGGTCATGGCTCCCCAATCTGTCAATGCGCTAACACCGGGCGCTTCCCCGTGCTGACTCAGATCATTTCCGCCTGAGGCTTTACATTTAATGCCTCAGGCAGTAGCTGACTCAGAAACCACTTAACGCGCGAACCCTCGACGCGTCGCGTTGGTGCCACACTAACCAAAAGTTCTTGAAGCCTCCCTTCCGCCAAATCATCAACCCCCCCCAACCTGCCACATTTGCGGTCCTCTACACCATGGATAGACGCACCCCCTATACTTTGAGCGTACTTGCGCCCAGCACCAATGGCGCGGATGAAGATCGAACGACTATTCAAAATCGTCTCCGGGATTTCGTGCTAGAATTTCAGCTGGATAATGCATTCATCTACCGGTAGGCATCCCACCGCCATGATGGTCCAATAGAGACTAATTTATGATTAAATAGTGATCAATTACGGCAAAATGCCCTTGTGAAACAATACTACTGTGATATTGACATTGCCCATCTAATTTCTTACAACGAAGAATTGGCCCACAAACTCACCACCGAGCCCGGCGATATCATCCCTCTGGTAAGTTTCTTATCCCGCGGATGTTGGCCGTCGCTAACTCAAAATAGTTCGAGCTGGCCCTGAAACAATGTTCTGCACGGATTGTCTACCCCGGGCAGCGCGATATCACACTACCCTCCCACCAACTGCTTCTACACTCTTCGGCATCACACATCTCAATTCGTGATCTCAATGCCACCAACATCTCCCACCTCGTTCGCATCCCTGGAATTGTGATTGGAGCTTCGACAATATCTTCCAAATCAACAATTATTCACGTTCGTTGCAAGGGCTGCGATCACAGCGAAAACATCCAGGTCGATGGTGGCTTCTCTGGCCTATCGCTGCCACGCCGCTGCGGTCGACCCAGGAACGAAAGTGATCAACCCAATGAGCAATGTCCCTTGGACCCTTACGTCGTTCACCACGAGAGATGTCAATTCGTGGACCAGCAAGTCCTCAAGCTTCAAGAAGCCCCTGACCAGGTGCCAGTGGGTGAGATGCCGCGACACGTCCTTATTTCTGCCGATCGCTACCTTGCCAACCGAGTTGTTCCTGGCTCCCGTTGCACAGTTATGGGAATCTTCTCTATCTACCAAGCGAAGGGTGTCAAGAAGGAGGCTGCTGTAGCTATCCGCAACCCCTATCTCCGCGCAGTGGGAATTACGTCCGACTTCGACCAGACAGCGAAGGGCGCCTCAGTCTTCTCCGAGGAGGAAGAACAAGAATTCCTGGAGCTCAGCCGAAGGCCCGACCTGTACGATGCCCTTGCTCGCAGCATTGCCCCGTCTATCTATGGAAATGCGGATATGAAGAAAGCCATCGTGTGTCTGCTCATGGGTGGCTCAAAGAAGATTCTTCCTGATGGAATGAAGCTTCGTGGTGATATTAACGTGCTTATGCTCGGTGATCCCGGTACTGCCAAGTCTCAGCTTTTGAAGTTCGTTGAAAAGGCTGCTCCCATTGCCATCTACACCTCTGGAAAGGGTTCATCTGCCGCTGGTTTGACAGCCTCCGTGCAGCGAGACCATACCACTCGCGAGTTCTACCTCGAAGGTGGTGCTATGGTGCTTGCCGATGGTGGTGTTGTGTGTATTGATGAGTTCGATAAGATGCGCGATGAGGACCGAGTAGCCATTCACGAAGCTATGGAACAGCAAACCATTTCTATTGCCAAGGCCGGCATCACCACAATCCTCAACTCGAGAACGTCCGTCCTGGCCGCAGCCAACCCTGTCTTCGGTCGATACGATGATCTCAAGACCCCCGGGGAGAACATCGATTTCCAGACCACTATCCTGTCCCGTTTCGATATGATCTTCATCGTCCGCGATGAACACGAGCGTGGCCGTGACGAGAAGATTGCTCGCCACGTCATGGGTGTGCACATGGGTGGTCGCGGTGTGGAGGAGCAGGTAGAAGCCGAGATTCCCGTTGAGCAGATGAAGCGCTACATCAGCTACTGCCGCAGGTATGTTGAGACTCCTTACTGATTTTCGCTGCTAAATTTATACTAACATCCCGTCTAGTCGTTGTGCGCCCCGTCTCTCGCCCGAAGCAGCGGAAAAACTTTCGTCTCACTTCGTCTCCATCCGAAAGCAAGTCCACCGTGCCGAGATGGAGTCCAACTCTCGATCATCGATCCCCATCACCGTCCGTCAACTCGAGGCTATTGTCCGTATCTCCGAGTCCCTTGCCAAGCTTTCTCTCTCTCCTATCGCCACAGAATCCCACGTGGATGAGGCCATCCGTCTGTTCCTGGCATCTACTATGGACGCCATTACCCAGGGTGAGGGCCAAGGCAGCAAGGAGCTCATGGAGCAGAGCAGCAAGATTGAAGATGAGCTGAAGCGTCGCCTCCCCATCGGTTGGAGCACAAGCTTGGCTACTCTGCGCCGTGACTTTGTTGATGGCAAGAACTATACCGAGCAAGCCCTTAACCGTGCACTAGTGGTCTTGCAGCGACGTGACACCATCCAGATCCGTTCTGGTGGATCTCAAATCTACCGCAATGGAGTTTGATCTGTGACTTATTATGATTTTAATGTGTTTCTGTTGATACACCTGGTATGTGTGCTATGGGATGGGTTGTCGGTTCTGTGCATCTGTCGATCTTGTAAGGCATGGGAGTTTGCAAGCGGTGTTGGGCGTGTTTGATATTGAGGTTTTGAGTGTATTTTCAAAGATCAATTGCATATTTATTTCTCATTTTTCCAAGAATTCATTGTAAGAATCCATCGTAAGACGTGATACCTTCCCTGTCGTGTGAAATGGCTTGTGAGCCAATCTTGTCTTTATTATGCTTGATTTCATCTTTGCTTATCTCCACTGTACTGTCTCCGGCTTGTATGTATATAATAAAAAATATATAGTCTCTCAACCAGATGATTCAATCGTAAAGACCTAGTATATATATTATGGTGACTCTGTAGTGCAAATCTCCCCGTATTCATTTTTCCCACAATTGAAGACAACATTTCAGACGATGTGTTGTCCACCTTTGACGATATGATCCACCTCATTCCTGTAGCCCCTCCAAAACCCCTCCAAGTCACAGGGCTAGCCTTATTCAGCCACAGATCCCCTCAACGCCACTGGTTGTGAATAACCCCTCCCCAATATCTCAACTGCCAAGGACTGACAACATGAGGCTGCATCCCCAAACTTGCTTGGCACTGTATCAGCCCCGGTCAACTGCATTGTCCACCATTAGGCACCAGCATTTCTCTTCGGTCGTTTCGATACCCATTGGCTATCTGTGGCCCACGTCCTGTGGCTGTTTCCTAAGGCTGTCACGGAATCATGCGTCCTTGGCACGCATGCACAGTGCAACATCAAGATATGTCGCTGCGAATCCTGTGGCTGGGGACAGTAGGAGGTGTCGCCATGCGCCACGATAACTGGGTATCAAGCTGATGTGCTCTGGACTCTTTCGTGCCGGATATCCCGCCAAGATGATAACCTCGGATGTTCATATTGGGTCTGATCGGTCTGATCCACTCACTGACGTGTCCGGGCGTTGTGGATGCTCCTGTCCTGTCCTCTCCGCAGCTGTCTACAGACTAACTCGCTAGGTTTCTTTGTCCTTGAAGTCGTCCCCGTTTATATGGAGTACAGTATCCCCTCTTTGCCAATGTCGCTCCTTCGAATGAATGCCCCACCTCAGCCAGCTGCCATGGCGCAATCGACATGCAGTGCGACGAATTAGTTGGGGACATGTGTCGGACAAGAACCGGGGGCTGCAGGATTCCTTGTGCTAGTCCAGATCGCGACTCGGGGCGTATTGGCCTCGCCAGATGGGGTATATAAAGAGAGTCCCCCCTCCCCCTCCGTTTGACTTCCGTCATCAACGAAGTTAATGATACATAGTCTCTACACTCTACTTATAATTCTTCTCTCCGACATCGACAATATGAGCTTCCACGAATCTGCTTCCAACATTGAGCTTGAGGACGGTCACATCCTCAAGGCTGTTCTTCGCAATGAGGATGGCGATGAGGAGGAGTCCACTCTCGATCTCAATGATCACATCGGAAATGACAATGGTATGTCTCCAGTCTGTCCCCGCAGTCTATTCTACATCCATCTCGTGACACTAGTTATTCTAACTGATATCTTTAGGTCAATTCCACTGGGACGGAGGCGACTTCCACTCCACTGCGGAGGATATCCGATTTGATCGCGAAGGAGACGACGGCGTCCCCATTCTGCGGGCTATCTTGCACGACGTCGACGGCGAGGAACACGATGCCGATATCAACCTCGCCGAGCGTATTGGGAATGACAATGGACACTTGATCTTCAACTAGAGGACTTAGACGGCTCTGAGCC
>LACB01000513.1:0-19374 GCA_030142185.1 Penicillium thymicola
ACCACACCTGAATAGGATCCAAGGCATGGTGGGTCTTAATACGGACACTGCAAATCTTCAGGAACGTTTCTATCTAGTGAGAAGTATGCCGTGAAAGGCTTTGAAATCATAATACATTGCACTAAAAAAGGAGAAGGACAAAGAAAAAAGCCTCAAACAACCAGGTTCCAAGTAGGTTGAGGTTATGTTATTTGGCTGTGCAGTCTAACCACTTTGGGTCAAATGTACCGCTCCCCAAGGCTGAGTCGGGCGTTGCTGATTGGCCAGTTCATTAAGTATATGGACATCAATGAGGCTGAATTCAACACAGCTCGATCTAACCCGATATAGGCGTATCTGGCGCTTCATGGTTTGTAGATCAATACGGTGATAGGGGTGAGAGGGTATTTAAACATGCGATCACCCAGCATTCCCATATCCAATCCACAATTAATTGCACTTTCATCATGGCCTCAAATAACTCGGATGCAGAGGTGAATCTTTACTTGTACAATCCAAGTCATATACTACCAGCTGTCTTTGCCGCCTTGGTCGGCGGGTCTCTAATTCTGCATATTTACCAAAACTAGTAAGCATTTGACATTTCGAGAAAACAGCCAAGTTTATTCTAACACCTCCAGCCGCTATCGATTCTGGCGCGTTACCTTCTTCATCTGCTGGGGTGGAACCCTATTCACCACGGGCTGGATTCTCCGCTGCATATCGAGTTACTATCCAGCAAACTTAAATATCTACATCGCATCAACAGTCCTCGTCTATGTCGGTCCACCAGTTTACTCAGCCGCCGCGTATAACCTCGTCGGACGCCTCATGAACTACTTACCAATGCATGCGGTCCTAAACCCCAACCGTGTCCTCATATTCTTCGTCTATGTCGGCGCAGCCGTGGAAGCAATTACAGTCGTAGGAGCATCCAAGAATGCATCGGCTGGCTCTGACCTGGACAAGTACAAGGGCGGCGGGACTCTCATCGCTGCGGGACTTGTTCTCCAGGCAGTGGTTGAATGCGTCGTGATCGGGGTCGTTGCAACGGTCCACGCTCGCTGCTCTCGAGCTCGGATGCTCTCGCCAAATGTCCGTATGATCTGCATTACACTCTACGGGACATCGACGCTTGTCTTGCTGCGATGTATCTTCCGTGCCGTCGAAGCATTTGAGATGTTTGGTAATCTCGGCTGCCGGGAGAACTGCGGCCCTATTCTCAGCAATGAATGGTATCTATATGCATTTGAGCTGGGCCCGATGCTTCTGTTCACTTGGTGGCTTAACTTAATGCATCCTGGTCGGCATTTACCTCGCCAGAAGCTACGCTACCTGTGTCCTGATGGTCGCACGGAGCGAATGGGTCCCGGTTGGATTGACCGTCGCTCTCAGTGGGAGACTTTTGCCGACCCGTTGGATTTGAAGGGGGTGGTCAAAGGGGCGCCTTCTCATGAGAAGTATTGGCTGCGACAGGATGAATGGCCTGTGTGCAAGGATGGTAGCTTTGCTATGGGGACTGCTACCAACACGAGGGCTGCAGGCGAGGATGAAAAGGATCCAGCTCCACTTAGTCCTCAGGTTTGAGGAATGGATGCCGGACATAATTTGACGCCTAAATTTGATTTCTGGATCGCTTTTCTTTCTCCGCTGCTTTTTCCTTCTTCTCGCAAGCGAATGGCTGCTAAAATGTCGTGTCATGCACTATATATATCGGAGCCTGCATTACGCTCAGATATAGTGGTCTTTTGACCTAGTGTGTAACTCGCCAGTCCAGGGGCAGGTTGTAACATAAATGTTCATATAGACTTAGAACTAATCCCCATTTCGCTCGAAGAATTTATGTTTGTTATATTACCCACATACAGACTTATGAGACATACTCAATTGGGCTTTGGCCTCGAAGAGACTAATTCTAGGGTTGCCTTGCAAGCTTACCTGCCCGGGGATTTTGCGTGGTTAAGGCTGGGAAGGCGCATCAAGTGCATTAGGAATAGGGTCTGTCTAACTATCACATAAGATGAGGCGTATTGTATGTTGGGGCTTTTTCAGGCACTAAGAACATGTTATTTCATTTGAAATAGTCAGTGATAAATACATTCGATCATAATTTATATCATTGTAGCATTACTGCATTTAGTATTTACAGCTTGGCTTGTTCAAGCGGGCTCAATTTCCTCAGCGGGGGGCCCCCTCTGCTTCCATCGCCTGCCATGGGTCCTTTTGAGTCACCCTGGGGCGGGTTCATTCTCCACTTTTGACGCAAAGCTTCGGGTGCTTTATTCTCAAAGCAGTCCGCGATATATTGGCCCAGGATAGGGAGGAATTTGAATCCACTGAAACCAGGTTAGTTAGTATAAGTCATAGGGTGCAGAGTGAGAATTTAGATCGATACTTACTGTCCTGCACCACCAGTAGCCATGAATAATCCCTGGATGGTTGGGTGGTGGTCGATAATGAAATCACCATTGGGGGTATCCGTGTACCAACACAGTCGACGGTTCATCCAAGGACGATCCCCCAGCTTTGGGAAGAACTGACGCAAACCCTGTCGCAGCGATTCATCCGCGTCATCAGGCAAATATCCAGTGGCCGCATTGCTACCTTCGAACTTCGGCGATGAGAGCAACTTCTGAACACCATCCACATTGACAGTGATGTCAGTTGCATACCCGTAACCATGGCGCGCCAGCTTGAGAACATGTGTGTCCGGCGTGGGCGGGAATGAGAAGACGCCAGAGCTCATGTTGATCATAACCGGGATCTTTCTCATCTCGAGGGCCTCCTCCTCGGTCAATTGGATGAAGCCAACAGGCTGGCCGGAGGAAGATGCGGCATGACCCATGTTTAAAAGACGGTTGGTCCACGCTCCGGTGCTTAAGATCACCTGGGATGCAAGCAATACCTGCCCTCCGACAAGGTTGACACCGACAACGCGGGGGCCCTCCCGGCGGAGGGAAATAACAGTACCGCGAGGCCCGGCAATGATAGAAATACCTGCCACGGTACACTTGGAAGCAAGCTTTTGGATGCTGCCTGCGGCATCGGCCCAGCCACCTTTCGGATTGTGATATCCGTTCATGCCAGAAAAGTTGGCTTGAACGCTAGGGTAGAGTTTGCGGATTTCCATGGCGTCGTCAAGATCATCTAATTTGCCACCTGCCGCCCGAATCACAGCTTTGGACTTCTCCATGTATTCGTTCTTAGGCGTTTCCGAGAGCAAAGCGAATCCTGATTCGAAGTATTGATCTTTGTACTCAGTAGTCCATCCACTGTATGCCTCTCGGGCCATTTGGGAGTATATTGGGTCCGCATAGTCGGCGCGGATAATGCGCGAGATGTCGACGCTGCTTCCATCTGCTGATGGTGGTGCAAATCGATCGACAACGGTGATATCTGTATATCCGCGCTTGTTGAGTTCAAGAGCGGTCGAAAGACCGAAGACGCCGGCGCCCACGATCAGGATTGAGTCTGTCTTCGCTGTGGTCATTTTGAGCGACAGAATGATGGCCAGACAAGTGTTGTCAAACTGGAATCGGATGAAGGATTTCTTAGGATTATAAAATGTGGAGGTGTTGGTAAAGAGGACCGGTTCAGTACCGTCTTGGCGTTTGGAAAAGCCGGATCCGGTCCGTGTTCCCCGGATGATAATGAATATCTAGCCTCACGTTGGGTTAACGCTTAGCCAATCCTCAAACGCCCTCCCATAATCTTGAAGCTGCAGGAATAACGTATCACCCCCGCTAAACTCCATATTAACGTCCCCCGGGAGTGCTGAAAAGTCTATCCTCGGTGAGGTCTGACTCGGCGTTTGTATGGGGTCCTCAGTCTGCTCAGGTGGATAGGTGACACACTCCGGGGCGACTGTCTTGTGGCCGGAGATACCAGCGGATCCAATCAAAGTAAAATCACGGTCGGTGATAGCACCAACGGAAGGGTCCCCTGAGGATCCGACACTGTCTTTCGCAAGTTCCGGGCCGAAGATGTCGCTAGCAGGATCTGATACGTTACTTGCATGGGCATATACTAAGATTTTCCACAATAACTGCAAGTTCACAGACCATTTCTGTCGAGAATTGGTTCCTCCTTGAGTAATGTTACCTGTCATAAGGCCTCCGGAGGAAACGCTGCCCCGGAGTTGTTGCAGTTGTCGGGCCTAGAGGCTATATTAGAACCAATGAACAATGAACCACAGCAACAGCATGATGAAGACGAACCTGGCGATCGATGTGTGGCCATCGATTACTCAAGTTCCGTAGGAATCTAAGACATTTCTCAAATCCCGTTTGTGCCTTTCTGTTAAAAGCTTCATCCTCAACAAAACTATGTTGAAGATAGATCGTAGCGACGATTGCCACGCATTGTCCTATGATCGGGTCAGATACCTCGAAGTTCTTCGCCTCGATAAGCTCGAGGAAATGAACAACCCAACCCGAGTGGAAGGTCAACTGCTCGAAAGAATTACGGAGGAATGACTGAGGCATTGTCCTCCGGAAGTTCCGAAGGCGCATAGACAACAGAAACGGATGATTTACTAAACAAGGCACCGCATGCCAAACCAACTGGAAGAATAGCCACGGGCTCCAGTAGTCACGATGAGCCTGAAGTTCGGCCGGGGGATGATCTTGGAAGCGGCTTGCATGAAGTCGGAACCTCAGTGGCATGAGGCTCTCGTGCTCACAGTGTCGGAAATTAATCATGGTGTAATCGGAGTTCGGAGACCATGGGGGATGAGCGTCAACGCCGACATGGCTGGCGGCATAGTTACTTGCCATCGCCCACAGCTCGCTTGTGTAAAGACTGGTACCATTGATGCCAATATCTGGCTTGGAGTCACCGCTGCTACCACGGGCAATATCTTTGTTGAACATCGTGGCTCCCAATGGCGAGGTGATTTCACCTGCCTCTGCAAGTAAGTCCAAGCTGTCCCCGGGTGGATGTAGGGATCCTTGAAGATTCTTAAGCATGACGAGGCTTACGTAGCACAGCTTGCGCTCATCACGCTCGGTTTCCAAGTTGCTTATAGACTCTAGGCCACTTATTCTGAGATTTCCCATCAAATATGTGGCAAGTCTGGTATAAGACCCTGCACGAATGATATGGCCCGCTGGGCAGATGAAACACAATGTTAGAAATGAATACAATGACTCAGGCTGGGACTGTTTTACCTGTAAATTCCAGCATACTTAGAAGACAAAGCGTCTGAATCGTAGATAGTTCCACAGTCCCGGATGCCAAACGCATCATGACCATCTCACAGGCCCTTTCTGTTTTTCTCTTGATTTCTAGTTGTATGCCCTGGTCAATGACTCCTGGTCTTTTGAAGCGGACCCCAAGAGCCTCAATTGTAAGTAGAAGCTCGGGGTCCCGCTTTCCCAGTGAGGCCAGAGAAGACCTGTTGGGAAATAACATAATGGGCTGCCCGTTACAAAAGGTTAGGTAAAGCTCAGCATCTGGGAACCCAGATGATCCAGCTCTATTTCATTCGTCAGTGAGAATATCCTACAAGTGAATCCCACACTGGACTCACATGGAAGAGCTCTCCGTTGGTGGAAATTCTGGTATCCGAGGGTTATTCTCGGGGACAATTGGCGAAGAGAGATGATTTGAGGCAGGCCGCCTGCGACCTCGATTAGCCAAATAGGACAAGTTATAGCGAATATCGGAACACACGTAATATATTCCATTAATTGCTCTAGCTTGCCTTCAATGCCGGAAATGCGTTCTTCCTATGCCACATCAGATTCCACTTAGGTAGGTCTAGGCATCATTGATACTTACCATCACCATCATCCTCTGAGAGGGGCCGAAGTCTCCCTCTCCAGTCTCTGTGCCTGCATACACACACTGTTGACCCAGTCGTGCACAGTACGAGCAAGTCGGTTTCTCTCCTGGGCAACGCGACTTTTTCCGGCTGAAGCAATGTCAGCTTAAATTGCCTCTAAGCTTGTGGCACCCAAGGTTCAAGCTCACCGGCACGGCTCACATGCCTGACGGGCTCGTTTTGATGGTCTTTCATCTTCAGTTGATCCCATTTTACATATCTTGTCACCACGAAAAGTGATGACCGAGCTGTTCCACATGGGTAAAACGTCGATCCAAGGCGGGGAACGGGTGTGGGTCCCAAAAGTATAGGCAAAGTACAATATAACTAGTACTACTTTCCCAGCTTCTCTTCTAGATTTCTCTGTCTATCATAATGGGCTCTAGTTGTAGATAGAATAACAGGAACAACAATCGAGAACTCAATCAGAATCTACTGGACCACGCAAGGGTTTGGAGGAGACATCTATAGGCCCAGTTCTCATACTATCACAATAATTCCCGAGGCAAATGGGAGTTCAAATCGTCAGATTGGAATGTTTATTCCATTTAGAAAGATAACTGTAGATATTAGCATAGCACATGCGGTTGCAAGATATCAACTCCTAGGGTTTGTCATGGCAATCTGTTCGTGATGAAGTGGACCCGTGTTGTACATTATGTGCATATATACTCGATGAGCTATACATAGCACTAGGTTGTACCTGTGACCTTGGTAATAGTAGGCTCAGTTCAGCATTACGTTTTCACAGATCTCATGAAAATGGGAATAAAAGTAAATTTCCACATAGTGAAGATCTACGATCATGTGATCTGCCACTGAGCTGACGTCGGCTCCGATTCCCCAGGCTTTTGGCCACTCACCTCCGCCTCACTCATTTCTGTGACAATCCTTTGATCCCTGCGAGCTTTGCATCAACTCCTAATAAACACCGGAAAATATCGAGGGAAACTTGGTACTATCCAAAATGAGTGACGCCTACGAACGCGAGCAGTACGTCCCCCTTTCTCCACCTTGTCCTGTCGGATGCCTCTACAAAAGGAATTACGTTTCGGTTGGAGTGCTAATCCTTTGAAACAGGCAGAATAATGCGCTCCTCAATTCCCTCTCCACGAAGGTCTCAGCCCTCCGCTCCGTGACGATCGATATCCACGATAATGCGCGGGACCAGGGCACACTGGACCATACGGTATGTCTTGAACAAATCTTTCGCAGGCCCGATAATGATCCAGGACATTTGCTTGTCACTTGGAGATATTTGTCACTGGCGCCTCGAGCGTGTTAACTTGCGACTAATAATACTACCTTCATAGGGCGATGTATTCTCTTCCTTCTCAACAACCCTCAAAGGCAGCGCCACTCGACTCACGCGGATGGCGAAACAAGGCGATTCCATGGCCGTGCTGAAAATAGCGGGCATGTGTATTGCCGCTGGAGTCGCTCTCTATATCATCCTTGGGTGGATCTTCTGAAGAGCTTCTTACGTCCTTCGAACCTGCTGCTTCCTCGACGCCCTTTTACCTCCGTCCGCGTCAATATTCGATACCCTTGCTGGACCGAGACTCGTATCGAACAATCATGATCTGATCCTGTCATGTTATTCCACGGCGCTGGGTTTTTTTCGTCTTATGGGCCGCATTTGTGCTTCGCTCGATCGTAATATGGCGTGGCACGTTGGTTTGCAGTGTATGCTGTGCCCCGATATTTCCCAGTCGTTCTCGATATACTCGGTGTGCTATTTTTGGGCTGTGCCTGTTATAGACATGATATCCAACACCGTCGGCGACGCGACTTCTACCGCCTCCTTCGACCTACTTTGTCCTTTGACCGCTAGGTTCTCTTGGTTGACGTCTTCATGATTTGCAAATCGGCCCAAGTGGGCCTGATACCTTGTTTCGAGCCGGCTGCTCCAAACCTCATCGCGACTTGACATTTCTGCTTCTTCCCATTTTCCATATTATCAATACTGTGATCACTGAACATAATACATACTTGGCCCACTAAATATATTCATTTGTGCCCCAGTATCCACTTGTTGCGTAATCGAAGTATAAAATGGATGGGGTGGATGGTAGTCAACGGTATTCCCACACCTAGGCAACTCTACTGACATCACCACCAAGTGGTCCATTCCCTCGACATGATATATTTAGATCAACGCCTGGAATCTCTACCCCAACAAACTCTAATCATTGTGAGTTTAAGCTCACCAAGGTCGTGGCCAAAAACCCTTACCAAAAATGGAAACGAGGTGGTATAGACACAATGAAAGTCCACTTCAGACTTTTTGTCCTCCGCTTTTTCTCGTCATGACTCCTCAAATTATATATAGGAGTTGACTGACTAGGGCAACTTATTTATTACGCTGAACAGTTACTGGGTTGTGTCGTGTGCCATATTTCCACGTGTCGATATCACAACGCCGTTTTCGGCAAATATGGCTTGGAATACCAACCCAACCTAAGTTCGATGTAACCAATCTCATTAGGAAATACCAAGCTTTCAATTTCCCCACAGTTAATCAAGGCTATATTCCTCATTGGATCTCATTTGCTCCATGGCCACGACCTGACACAGAGTGTACCGAGTCATCAAGTGCAAAGTATCAAGATCCGATATGGCACCAGCAGACACTACAACATTACTCCTTTACAGCTGTACCTATTCATCGAGACTCGGAGACTGGTAGTCCCATGGTGGACAATAAGAACACTATCGTATGATCTGTATAGCAAGCAACACTTCCACACGTGTATGCTCGTTGCCGAGGTGGCATTACGATTCCACATAGATTCCAAGCTGGTCACGCTGCATAAATGTACTGTTGAGTTCCGACAGCCGAGGCTCCACACCCATGACGGCATTCACAATCTGCCGATCGAAATGGAAAAGATTCTCTTGTTGTAAGCTGTAAGCCAAGCATCCAGGATGTAGGCAAGGGTCTAGCTAGCTTCGATCAGCCCTGTGAGTAGCTGCGATATAGCCGATTATATGGAATTGACGGGTGTTCTTGTTTTTTTTTTTTTTTTTTTTCTGAGCAGTTTTTTCCAGAGTTGATTTGCAATTACAGATGTTTTGTTTAGATATGATGGATGTTTAGAATATAAGAGCATTGAAAACGGCAGGTCCGATCTAGAACCACGGGAAAACCCGAACCAAAAAGACCCGACCCAAGACCCTGACTGTCTAAGCATGTGGACTGATTCCGCCACACAATTGGCCCGAGGCTCTCAGTGCAAAAAAAATTCTTTTCCGGTTATCTTGGCAGTCGATCCACGCGATCTCTTTTTAGTTCCCGCTCGACGGAGTAGACATTGCAAGCCCCTGGCGATCACCGATCACCGGAAAGATATATAGCCATATCCTCTATTCGGCAGAAGAACTACCGAGAAAGGATTTGTAGCACTACTGCGCTTTGATGGCAATAATTGTCGTTGTTAACCCTCTGTTTATTATGTTTATTATGTTGTTTATTTTTTTTATAACTGTGCTTTTTTAAACGTGTTGGTTCTTTCAATTCTTTTTAGTGGGTCTTTCGCGATATCTGGATGTAGCGGTTGGTATTGGTACACAAAGACACAAAGACCCTGTGCTTCTTATCTGACCTCGAAAAAAAATTTAAAAAAAAATTTAACCGAACTGATAAGCTGCGCTCCAGGGCTGAATGAGGCGTTGAGTGATATTTAGTGATTGGCTACATTCGCTCTTTGACATTTGAAATGGAAATTGGGAAATGGCTTGATGCAATGTACATTTATGTTTCAAGCGTGTTTTACATGCAGTCTGCATGTTGTACAGTGCGCTTAGCGGTATAACATGGCTAATATCATAGTTAATAGTTATGGCTAATGGTTTGATACTAAAAAGGCAAGATGAGTCAATCACAATGACGATATATCTTCAATAATTACTATTATTGTACTCCGTACTCCGTTATCTACAACAGTACATCATACATGCCGCGTAAACAAAGAAGTGTCCACATTATTGGCTTTTCTTCGGCATGATGCAATCCGGACAAGTTCTGGAACTCACCGGGAATTTCAGAGTGGAGAGTCTGCAAAAGTTCACCGTCGATGATCTGCTCGGAGTGGGGCCGAATATCCTTGAAAATTTGTATATTGAATGTAGCTAACTTTGACCCTGGTCTGTTTTGGTGCTTTTGGTGCTTTCTACATTTTAACTGGCGTGATTGATATATAGTAATTGGGGCTTCCCTGCAGGGTTCAGACTCTGAGGATTCTAGACTCGAACCAAAAAGGCAGCTCAGGTGTAAGCTTCCAAGGTTGACCAGATTAAAATCAAAAGATTAAACTTAGTGCGGGCCACCATGGAAATGGATATTCTTGCCCAGCCGCACTGTCAAATATATATATATATATATATATATATATATATAATATAAAAATACAAAAATACAAAACCAAGTTTCAGCCTAAAATATCACACCGAGAATCCCAGTATAAAAACAAAGACGAGGCGATTAACTGCACAGACACTCGGCCTACTGAATCGGCACGCATTCGGGATTCTGATCCGGTGAAGCGGAAATGTCCGAGTCCCATTTGAGGTATCCCGACTGGGCCCGTGGTCGGCATTGACCATCATCGGGAGCATGTTGTATACAAATTACACGAAACAAGCCCGCCAAAGTGGGCCACATAAAGCCAAAAAAAAAAAAAAAAAAAAAAAAAAAAAAAAAAAAAAGGCATAATACGTACGTCTGTGTGTTGTTTTTGCCCGGGACCTTATCTTTGTTTGGTTTCACCCTTCCAAGTTGAGGCGAAATGCCTCGCAATATCTCTGACCCGCTTTGAACCTATCACAACGCCACGGGCATTGACAGCTCGGTGGGGTTGTCTGGTTATCATAGGCACTCAGGTTGGTTCCCGCTCTTACCGCAATGCTCATCAGGGACTCAAGTGATGTAAGTGTTGAGTTACTGTAGGCGGTTAGATCACGGATATTTCCGAATGTTCCCGGTGAGATTAAGATGGGCTAAGCTTGCCAGGTCAAAGTCAAAGGCGATCTCATGCATCACGGTTGAGACGTTCAGGCACGATGCTTGCAGGAAGATATGGTCCCATTTAAAAGTTGCATTTGTCAGTGTGTCTGGACAATATCGGAGTTTCTCAATCGCGTCAACGGGCGGCAGTTGGATATAGCCCGAGGGTCCAAGCCCCCAAGACATGTTTTTATTTTATTTTAGTGGCGCGATCCAGAGCCTGGTAGGTGTCTACTATTATACGTGCTGCGACTGGTTGAAGGCACACCGAATGAGGATACCTAGGTAGGCTTGGCTTTGGTACGGAGCATAGATCTCCTGTTTATCATCAAAGTGGGGTCTAATTTGGCACCAAGTTCTGAAGTATGAAATAGATCAATCCATGTGGTGTAACTCCAAAAGGCATAACTAGTTATATGTTGTATGTACGTTGACGTTGTGCATTCTCAGAAATCTTAAAAAGCATGCGGGAAGGGCGATCCCGAGGTATGTGCAATATTGCATGGCGTGATGAATAGAATGGGTAAATGGACCTCGGTCTTTGTTGAGTTGCGAGGTTTCATTCATGTATCCTATATTAATCAAATTTTATTCTGCATACAGAATAACTTGCATTTGATGGTAAAGAGAGACCAGAGAGTGATCAAACAGTACGCGTACTCCGTATACTCCGTACTCTAGAAGGCGTAGTAACTATGTACTAACTAGAGGTCTGACATTCATATGATAGTGCTGACGTAAAACAACAGGCACTCATTTTGATGTGATTAACCGGTTAAGACGGTTCTTAGGTTCTTCGGAAATCTCTCAAAAACACTTTAAAATCCCACTGATTTCCCCTAATTACATTGTAAGTACGGAGTATACTTTTTTCTTCATTATATGCCAAGACAGCCTTACTTCTCTCTATTTGAAATTAGTCATTTCACATCTCGCCACAGCAAGAAATAATAAAAAGAAAAAGAAAAACAGAAAGCGAAAAGAAAAAAAGAAAAAGAGAAAAAAGAAAAAAAAAAGAAAATCGCCGGAAACGGCAGCCAAACTCCACTGAGGACCCATGAGTCGGACCAGGCTTGCGTATCTGGCCATGTTCCGGTAGATCAGTGATAAAGAAAAAACGGAAAAAATACCGGTACACTTGATCTTTTTGTTCTCTTTACTCTTGACTCTTCTCTTTCCTCTTCATATTTTTATTCCTTTGACATTTCTCTATTGCTGGCCAATTCCAAGATGGCTCTCAGCTTCTTTAGTGGCGGCGGGAGTGCCAGCAGCGCCAAGTACTTCGACATTAGGTGAGTGCGGGACACCTGCAGCACATGTGAAATTGCATATCTGACTTCATCTAGGTTGAATGATGAATATATTGTGTTTCGAGGCGGTGAACATGAGGCCGCCAGTGCCCATCTGCGGGGTACTCTGATCCTCTGTTTGTCCGAACCGCTCACCATTAAACACATCCGACTCCAGCTGACGGGCATGTCCCGTGTTTGGTATGTGTCGCATTTCCCAATTCCGAAGAAAAACATCACTAACAAGCGCTTTACACAGCTGGCACCTTCCCTCCAGTGCATCCGCCGGTGGCCGTAAGTCATGGCGTGAACGTGTGTTCTACGAAAAAACTTGGAGATTCCGGGAACCAGGCAAAGGAAAAACAGAGGTCCTCCCCGCAGGCAACTATGAGTATCCTTTCGATGTGATCCTTGAGGGCTCCATGCCCGAGAGTGTGGAAGGTCTGGCCGAGACGTGGGTGATGTACCGCTTCAAGGCCGAGATCGGGCGCAAGTACGTCAAGGACATTACTGCGCGCAAACCGCTCAGGATCATTCGCACTCTGGATCCCAGCGCTCTGGAACTATCACATGCAATGGTAAGTGGTTATCGGGGTAACTGACCTCATGGATTTTGTTTGACTGACAAATCTTCCAGTCCGTGGACAACATCTGGCCCAACAAGATTGAATACTCCATCAGTACTCCGACGAAAGCCATCGTCTTCGGAACCGCCATCCACGTCGATTTCAAATTGATTCCACTTCTCAAGGGTCTTCGCATCGGTCAAATTACGTCACAGTTGATCGAATCCCATGACCTTACCCTCAATCCGGAAGACCCCGATTCCATTCGCAACACCTACAAGATCACGAGGACGATCTTGACCGACGAGCATGAGTTGGATGAGAACAACATTGAGATCATTGATGAAACGGCGGAAGGATACCAGTGCACGCGCGTCCTAGACATGCCCCAGACTTTGACCCGCTGTCTGCAGGATACGGACACCAAGGGAATCAAAGTCCGCCACAAGTTGAAGTTCCGTATTCAATTGCACAACCCAGACGGTCACATCAGCGAGGTGAGTAATAGTAGAACCACTAACGATTCTGCTGTGAGGCTAACATTCTCAATGCAGCTCCGTGCTACGCTGCCAGTTTCAATCTTCATCTCACCACACCTTGCCATCGACGACAACAACAACCTTACCGGGCAAACTCCTCAAAATACCCGGATCGCCGTCGATGAGTTCGCGCACCAGGCGCCTCCCCTTTATGGCGAGCACACATTCGATCAGCTGTATAGCGAGCTGGATCCCAGCGGCTATCGCACACCAGGTCCCGGCAGTGGTCCGGGCACGCCATTCACTCCGCTCAGTCGCAACATATCGTCAGAAAATCTCGCCTCCATGAACGCTCTGACCAATACCGATATTTCGGCCTCGGCACTGCACCATCGTCTCATAAACCTGAATGCAAGTCCGCTCCACCACCCCGTCAATACCGGTACATCCGCTCCGAGCGAGGGGCTGCACGGATCTCAATCCCCAACAGACGGACACAACATTCATCGCCAATTGGGTGTTTCTAATGACTACTTCGGAGCGGTTTCCGGATCCAATACACACAGCCATGGCAGTCCAGAACTCTCCCGTCGACCATCCGATGAAGTGGAGCCTGAAGTCCTTCCCTCGGGCATGGCAACTCCCTTCCACCCTCAGTACGACGAGGTGGAGACTCTCAGCCGGGTTCCCAGTTATTCCACTGCAGTGCGCTGCGCCGTGCGTCCGCGTGACTCTGGTCTCCCGGATTACAACGCCGTGATCGCTAGCAGTCTTCCCACACTGCCGATTCCGCAGTCTCCCCAGCAGGCTTATATTCGCAGCGGCCGTGCAAGCGGAGCTGCAACTCCCCTAGAGGTGCCTACCCGCCCCGGCTACTTCAATTCCCACGGCACCAATGCTGATGATGAGGAACGCAGACTTAGACTTGTGCAAGCTCGCGCCAGAGCATGAGATGTGGTTATGATCCTTGGATCCACGCATGATCTTCCGCCTTCGATTTTCACCAAAAGTTCTCCTTCTCCACCGGTGCTGGACACTGAGACCTCCGCGAACCGCCCTCCCCTTTATAACCCTTCTTCGACCCTTTCTCTCGCTCCAAATTTTCTTCCCCTCTCCCTCATATCCATTTCTACTTTCTACGAACGATCATGGTCCCCAGCGTTAACTACCCATTTCGAGCCTTAATCTCGACCAATCTGGAACTTCTCACACAGCATTGTTCTGAATCTTTCCTCTGTTCACCAGCGGCAACTTCCCACCTCTCTTTATTTCTCTTTCTCTTTTTTTCTCAATCATTTTTTTCCCCTCTGGCGTTGAATCATAGACAGGAGATATTTTCATAGATGGTCACGGGTGTTTTGATTTTCCTACTTTTTCTTTTTCTTTTTCTTTTTTTTTTACCTCATGAATGAGATCCGATATCAATGAGCTGCATGACATTGCATGACATTAACATATGCCCACCAGCACGAGTCAGACATACGAGCCTTTGACGCATGTACTTAATTATTTTTTGTTAGACCAATTCTTCAATTCTTCAATTCTTCAATTCTTCAATGCTCAACCGATTTGACATCTTCGATGATATCATGGCCCAATTAGGAAATTAGCTGTCGATCATATTAGGTAATCGATGAATAGCGAGTGGACTGGCCTCGGTGGACTCTACTTCTTCCGGTGTCAATGACATTGTTCGTTTTCAATAGATGCAACATTGGAGGTTCCATTGGCACATGGCTCTTGCCGGTTCATACCATTGCTCCATACATTCTATCTTCTTCCTGGGCTCTACTAGTAGTAAGGAGGTTTGGTTAAAGTTGAAGGCTATAGCTATCCTGTCCTTGGTAGTACCTCACAGCCTTGAGTATTGTAGAGCCAAGATATTGTTATATTTTCAATCAACTCGACGTAATACATAGACACAATAAGTATTGGGTAGATATAAACCCACATGTATTAAGGTCCAACAGGGGGTTACAAAGTGGTTTGGTCCGAGCAAGAATGAGGGGCACAGTGACCTCATTGGCGTCTGTCGATCGGTTAAGAACTCATTTCTCGCCTTAATCTCTTCTTGACCTATAAGATAACATTTGAATATCCCACATCGTGCAAAGAACTAGTCGAATAACTGTGGTAAGTCTACTCGTCCTCAATTATGGATCTCTGTTAACTAGTCCAGCCATAGACTAGCGCTCCCCACCGTCATCGGTCTTAACGCAGCCACCGATGCAAACATCCTCCCAATTATTCATTTAAGCCACACCATCACCCTTCAGCCCTGGTTTTGGCGAGGATAATATAATTCCGTCTTCCCTTGTTCCTTGTTGACACTTCGAATTGGATCACGGACTCACCGATATACCTTACCCCGCCTTTTCTCCGCTACCATGTCCACCCCAGTGAGCCCCGCGGATGTGAAGCTGCCTCAACGGTCTGGTACCGTGAGCAGCGCCTTCACTCGTCGTACTTCCATGAGTGATGATGAGGCTATCCCCGACACCGATAGTAGTGGGGTCCGTATCCATGATGTCGAAGAAAATGAGTACCTTGAACTGACGGTGTGTTTGTTCACAGACTACCAGTCTCCTGCTTGAGCGTCTCCGAGCTTGGAAGCATATGTGCGGATATCTCGAGGATTATTTCTCTGCTACCGCGAAAGTGCAAAAATCCCAGTCTAAGGATTATGAGAAGATCTTGAAGGTCGGTGTTTATTCCGGTGGGTAGGGGTCACCGGAACTGACAAAGAATGAAAATAGGCCGTGAACGAACCCCTGAAGGAGGGCCACCACTTCAGCTCTAGCGAAGGCGGCGTGGCTGGTTTGTTCGAAAATCTCCGCAACAACACACAGGGCATGGTTACTATGTACATGGATGGCGAAAAGAACCTAAAGAACGCCGTTCTCCCCACCCTCGAGCGTCTCCACAAAGAGATCAAGAACAAATCCAAGGAGCTGAACACCGGAGCCTCCAAGGGCGCCAAAGCCGTCGAAAAGGCCCGCGGCCTGACCCAGAAGCACATCGAGCTCCTCGGCCAGAACTCCGCTACCTACGACGCCGCCGCCTCCGGCAAGATCGAGCAACACCACGATCCCTACCTCCTCAAGCGCGGCATCAACCACCGTCTAAACAATCAAGTAAACGAGGAGAACAACCATCGCCAAGACATCCTCGCCGTGCAGAACTCTTTCCAGCAGTTTGAAGCACACGTCCTGCAGACCATCCAAGCCACCATGGAGCAATTCCACCAGTACATGGGCGGTCAACTCGAGCGCCAGCGGGCCATGTACTCCGACATCCTCGGCACCGCCCAGCGCATCCCACCAGACTTCGAATGGATCAACTTCTGCGTGCGCAACGACGCAGCCCTAGTAAACCCAGACTCGCCACCACGCTCCTTCTCCAGCATCACCTTCCCGAACATGGATCACCGCTCCACACAGCCGCTCATCGAGGGATCTCTGGAGCGTCGCTCGCGCGCCATGATCAAAGGCTACTCCACCAGCTACTACGTCGTCACACCGGCACGCTATCTGCACGAGTTCAAGGACAACGACGACTTCCGTCGCGACCCCGCCCCGGAACTATCACTATACCTACCCGACTGCGTCGTCGGCGCCATCGACGGCGTGAAGTTCAACGTGAAGGGCAAAGACGTCTCCAGCGGCAAAATCGGTAACGCTTTCCACACAAACACCGAACTCAGCTTCAAGGCCCACACCCCCAATGACGCAGAGAAATGGTGGTCGGTTATCAAGGACGCTACCCGCGGCCCGGCACTGGCGGCTGCTGCTGCGACCACCCTCGCTTCTCCCACCGCCACCTCACCAGGCGCTATCTCGCCTGCTGGCTCTGCGAGCCCCTCCCGCAGCGTCTCCGGCCAGACACAGCCGCCCACCTACGCCGAGAAGGAGATGGAGAAGACACAGGCTTCTCAGGCTACTGCTGCTGCCCCTGTGGCTGCATCCCCTGTTGCCGCTAGTCCTGCTGCTAGTACCCCGTCTGTGGGAATTAGTCGTACGGCTAGCTCGGCTAGCCACTTCCACACCTCACCCGGTGGTTCCGCTGTGGACAAGTCGTGAGATGATGGGGTGGTTTTCCTTCGTTGTCGTTTAGGCATATATTCTTTTTTAAGTTTTTTTTGATTTTTTGGACTTGCATTACCCACTCACATACTTTCAATGTTGAACAAAAGCATGTGCATTTCATCCGTTAATTAGGGTGTAGGGTTTCATTCATCCATCAGGAGAGTGAAACATACATATATACCTTAGTTAACTGGGTATATACCTCTTAATGAATTTCCTTTCAACAATCATAATGCAAGAATCAGATATCAACGCTAACTGGATCGAAGATCCTTTTAACTGTCAAATACACAAAATGGGTAGGGTTGTGTCGTCGAATCATATCATAGCCTATGCTGGAAGATATACAGGCAGGTCGTAGACTAGCTAGGTAACCCCAGCATACATGGCTGCATACATTTTCATTTCCAAATATCAGAAATCCTCCGGACTTTCCAGATCATCCAGTTTCTCCCCGAGGAATCGACCTAGCGCAGCGCATTTCGATTCCAACGCAAGCAAGACGGCCGGCGAGGCGGAGAGGTTCAAGCTAGCCAGACGCGCAAGATCGGCGCTGCGATCGATCTCAGATTGCGGGTCTCCGAGGCCGTTGTGGGGTAGGTTCGAAGAAGCAGGCGCGGCAGCTAGTGTGCGCGAGATATCACCCTGCGAACCATCTGGTGTGGCCGTTCCATTACTAGCATCATGGATGCCGTTATCGGCGAGAGAGTCGGCGTTGGTGGCGCCGTTCGGCTCCGGCGCGTCTAGTCTGGATGGGCCGACGGCGGCCACGAGGACTTTATCCGCGATTCGGGTTATCACTGCGACGGAGTCGTCGAGTTCGAAGACGATCGAGCCTACGTCGCCTAGAGACATCGACTTGGCGGTCACGTAGGATGAAGGGTGGCTGGCTGGGTTGACCCCTGTTAGATTCCCGCTTGAGGCTGTCTTGGCGTAGCATGTGTAGGCGGCGCCGTAGGTTGCGCTGAGGTTGCGCAGTTGGCGTGAGGAGAGGGAGGAGCCGTGGGCGAACACGGCGCCGTTTGTTGCGAAGACACTAGAGGGATGCGGTCATTAGGTGTTTTTCGCGATAGAACCGTGGCGGGCATACATGATCGTTGTGATCTCTGGCGGGGACAGGTTATCTTCCAAGAGGTCGCTGAGTGCCTCCGCGTCCAGCATCTTGATATCTGGGAGACCGGGAATCATGATGTCGGTGTTTGTGTCGGTGTCGCTTTCCTGGCCTGTCGAAGGCGTGTATTCCTCCGCCTGGATCTCGGGTTCCTCCTGTGGTGATATGTAATCTGTCTCCGCAATGCAATCTTTTGGTGGCGTCCACGAGCAGTCTTCCGGGAAAAAGAAACAGTTATCGCGATAGTCCTCGTCGTCGTGATCGTATTCGATTGGTTCGTCGGAGTAGTCCAATAGGTTCTGGGCACACTTTGTCTCGTAGCGGGCCCAGTAAGGGAGGAAGCGTGGTTCGAATGGAGGTGGGGAGCTAGGTATGGATATAGTTGTTGAGGAGCACTCGGATATCGAATCAGAGAAGTCGGGAACTGGAGGAGGTTCGGGTTCAGCCATCTTCACACCCATGGATACGGATTCGGCAGGCAGAGATTATGATGTAGCGTTTGTTTATTTCCCACAAAAGGAAAATTGATAAATATGGGCACGAGGGAAGATGATATTCTCACAACAGGGGCTTGGCTAGGTATATGACAGGGAATGAGGGGAACAGGCAGCGGTTCGGAACCGTCGACGTAGTGCGCTGCTCTGGTCCAAACTGAAAGTCACGATAATTCAAATCGCGTCCGGTGGTATACAAGAAGAAGCCAAGAAAGCACCGCTTTATGAGGCCTGGTACGACCAGCAGGTGTCATGAGATGTGAGGCGGCTCCGCAAGTGGGAGCACCCCGATCGGGCAGAGAGGACGAAGCGTGCACATGAGCAGAGACTTGATTGGGAGAGGAAGAGGGGGAGGATATGTGGAGAAGCGAGAGCTAAGCGCGGCAATATAAGAAAGTCCAAAATAGGAAGTCCAAAAATAAAGAGAGGAGACGGGATGCGACATGACGCCGGTGCGAGGATAGAGACCAATGGTGGGAAAGGGATCAACCGGGAGCGGGGGGGGGGGGAGTTTGAAGGATCATGCAACAAGGATTGCCACG
>LACB01000514.1:0-19325 GCA_030142185.1 Penicillium thymicola
GCTCTTTTAAAGAGTTTAGAAAGGGGACGTCTACTCTAAAGTGATTCTTTGAACTGTGGAAATTGTCAGTAAAATGTTCTTCATTACAGTGAAAAGTTGATTTTTCCACTGTTGGGGGTGGGATGAACATACGTAGAGTCGCTTGAAAAACAGAAGAAGGTCCGGGGGTCTGGGCTTATTTATATTCCTGACGGTCACGCTAGCGCTAAGCGAGACTGTCACACGTTTGTCTCGTTTGCTCTCGTTTGCTCTGGTTTGTTTGGTTTGTTTGGTTTGGCCTTTCTCGAGGTCCACCTCTTTATGGTTCATCCAATCATCCGCCAACCCTTTGGCTCAAAGCGGGTCCTCATATTCGTCTTTTACATTTTTCATTACAACATACAACAACATACAGTGGCATTTCATGAGTATTTGCACCCCAGTACTTCCATAATTGACCGCCCTTGATATACCGCCTGCCTATTCCCACTAGTATAGACCCCACCCGCGTGGCGCGAGTGGTTGGGAGTGAATACGAAGTTCTTCCGGCAGAAAATAGGCGGCCTTTCGATGTACTGGGGTGCAAATACTCATGAAACATGACTGTACAACATACAACATAACTACAAATAGTTGTATGTTGTATGTTGTATGTTATAAAAAGTACTTCATACTTGATTTGCTTTGTTACTTTGTATAATTATATGTGTCACATACTTTGGGACTGCGGCGAAAGTGAGGTCACCTTCAGCAAGTGGGCTTACCGGTCGTGTTCACATATATAACTACATGTATATAGTTAACTAGTTAGTGAACTAGTCTCCGCACGATACATTTGAACATGTTATCTGAACATATCATTTGAACATCCTATCTTAACACGTTGAAAAAAACTAATCATCTGCCAGAAGTGCCTCTTCCGAAACCCCCGACGTCGGGCCGCGCACGCTTATCGCTTATCTTTTATCCCCCGTCGAGTGGACTGGTCGAGTGGACGGGTATGCGGGGATCTCATCCAACCCCAGACCCGTGAACTCGCAGACTCTTCAAGCATGCCACGCCCTAAGGTTCATCCAGCGAATCGGCTACGGGCAAACACTGCATGCACTGCCTGTCGTGCATCCAAAAAACGCTGCAGTGGTTATTTCCCATGCACCAACTGCATTCACAAAGGACGTGACCGCTCATGCACTCCATTCAAGTCCTTACCAAATCCAAATGCAGGCCTCCGAAGTCGCCGAGTACCTCATTCTCAGCCTACAGTTGAGGCACCCCGGACATGGAGGGGAATGACAGTCGATTTGCAAACCCCGTTGAGGTCACAGTCTGATGATATTAGTACGCCCCATCCCGAGTTCGATAAGCTGCAGGCGGGATCACACTCGCCTGAAGTTACGCATCGGACGCATCCGCGCATGCTCCGCAATCTGCAAGGGGAACGAGGTATGAAATGTTGCGACTGCCATGCACATCATTCGATTGACACTATCCACTGCCCGCAGTGTACGTCGGGAAAGCCGCCTCTCTGTCATTTTTACAATTGCTTCGAGATACAGTGACCCAACATATCGGGCCCTCGCAGTTCTCTCATAATGGGAGAAGTGAAGATATGCTGGAAGCAGAAGCTCATCATGATCTGTTGAATTTTTCCCAAGAATGTTGCGCTGTTGACGAGAAGGACCGATTTATCCAGAATTATCACGCAGCGGTAGGACGAATGCCAATCATGAATAGTGGATAAATTACTGACAACACGCAAGACGAGCGGCTTTTTCAATTTGAGCTTTAGTGATAATGTTTCATCTACATTGATTGGCCCAGAGGAGGCCAAAACCGACCGGGAAAGGACTAGGGCGGCCATTATGGACCTTATGGTTGCTATCGGAGCACAATCCTGCCCGAACGATCGAAAAACCCTTCAGGTGGAGCGGTTTTACTTTGCTCGCGGTCAGCATAGGACGTTTGCCAACATGCTAGAAGATCCTAGTGTGGATTTAGTCCGAGTATTTCTACTCATGTCCTTCTATATGCTGGGGGCATGCCGGCGAAACACGGCATTCATGTACCTGGGAGTGGCGTCACGAGCAGCGGTGGCACTTGGCTTCCATGCAGACTTTCCAGGGTCAATAAGCCCCGATGAGAGTGATACGAGCAATGAACGGTAAAAGCTTCTCGCAAGATCCACGCGGCCCAGCTAATCCTGAATAGATCACGATTATGGATGAGCTTATGCATCCTCGATTTGCTTGTCAGTTCGATCCTCGGAAGACCTTCTGCTATATCACCGCTATTACCCGAGAATCGACAAGAACGACATAATGGCAGGCCGACTGATCCTGGCCTGGTGGCTTCATATCAGTTATCCTTGATCCTGGACGAAGTAATAAACTGTATTTACAGTGAAAAGGCCGCATCCGCACAGCAGGCAGACCTCCTATTATGCAAGTTAAACGGCTGGTGTGAATATCTACCGCGATCATTAAGGACGTCGTCTTTGGGACACAAAGACCAGAGCACTTTCCAAGAGCATACAATTGGAAACATGCACGTTGCATGTTCATATCATTTTGTGGTGATCTTAGTCACCCGGCCTTTCCTCGTCTCGACCTTGAGTGTCCGGCTGGCCCGGTTACACCAGAGCCTCTCGACCGGTGATCCCATTGAGGTACCTGAGGAGGACCCAGCCCATTCCCGCCTCGCGGCAGCATGTGTCGATTCTGCTGTATACATGCTGCAAACATGTCTGGAGGTTCATAGGTCCGGTCTTCTTCTTCGGAATATGTGTATTCTCAAGTTCGTCTCTGTCCGCGAATACCGATCTAATAACTTCGAGGCTAATTTACATCATCAAACAGAGCGTTTATCTTTGCCGCAGCCCTTGTGCTCGGGTTCTCCATGTTCTCTCATCGTGATGTGGATTCTGAGATTGATGATGTATTCCGCGGTGCCCTGACCATCTTGCGCATGCTGGCGTCGCAGTCTGCCCAAGCAGCTCATTACTTGGAGATAATAACGAAGCTAGAGGCCGTCATAAGCAAACAGCGCCAGCAACTCGCTGCCCAGGCCCGACAGCGACGGAGACAATACGTCACTCGGATCTTTAGTTTGAACGACACCCCGGCAACACCGCAGACACAAAGTGGGGGGGACGGAGAACAAGAAGAAGTGATAAATGCGACCCCACCTCTATCTCAGCGTGTCACATCAAACGCGTGGTTACATTCAGAAGATGACACAACTGCTGCTGTCTCACCCCTCATGATTGATGGGACTTCATTTGATTGGGAGTGTATGGATTTGCCGCTATGGGATAGTTTCCCATTTCTCACCGAATCAACTACAATGTGAAATACAATCTGTATACTATACCTGCGAATTACCTGTACCAGTTTACTAGGGTTTGATGAGCCAATCAACTTCGGAAACTATAACTAATGTTAAGTGGGACTACATAGGCATCTAGGCTCCCAAAACGAAGAACCGCAAGATGTAGATTCCATTTCAATCACTCCTAAATAGACGACTTCACGGTCGGAATTAAGAAGCCGAGGGGATAAATATTCGAAGTATCCCAGTAGAGCTGGTAAATGTCGTCGACGTCCGTGTCCTTCAGACGGAACGAATCGCACAGGAGTCCATTCTCATTTTGCCACATAAGATACCTGCCGTAGAAAAGAAATTGATCAACCTCCGCATCGTCCGGTGTATCGACATCGTTCCCTGTGAAACCCACAGGTAGCACCATGTTGGGTGCGGGACGGATGTAGAGGAACGTGTCAGGGTCTAAGGTGCAATCCTTGTTAGTGGCCGTGGCGATGATTCGGGAGTTGTTGAAGACGACTAAGAAATTATTAGCAGTTTGTCCTAGTGCAAAAAAAGGAAATATATATATAAATGCGAATGAAATAAAAGAACAATAAGCCCTACATGTAACGTCGGTTGTCACCGATCCAGACACCCACTGGTACGAATCGCCAACATATGCGAGTCCTAGGTATCGCGTCAGATGGGGATCAGTCTCATGCGGGACATCATAACAACCGTCAGAATAAAAAATATTGGCTCCCTCAGGGGCGACACCGTAGGCGACAATGGAGAAGGATCCTGTTGGATAGCGCTTTTGCAGGCCTAACTCAGAGAGTGCGGCCATGGCTTGCGAGGCTAAAGCCATGCTGGTCGGTAGGATATTCAATCTCATTATTTCGGAGATAGCTCTAGAGAGAGAAGAGAGAAGATTGAATACTCGGGCTAGGAGTGGCAGTTGGGCAGTTATGTTATTATCCCATTGTCAGACAACAAGTCTGGGTGATGCAGTCAGATCTTACTCCAGGGCTTGGATTAACCTTCCAAGGTCCAATGTGCTGACAGCGTATATCTCAATTTATTCTATTTCAGACCAGTCAGAACCAACTTAATTTCGAAAAGGGCCACTCTAGAGTGTTATAGAAAGCGATATTATGACGAGTCGCACTTCAGCACTTCCTGAATAATAGGCTCTGGTTTGAACTAGTGGTGTGAGTTAATTCTTATTGTAGTTATATCGAACAAAAGTCACTAAGGATGACCCCAGCCTCGGAGCCAGCTGGACAATGGCAGGCAAAGGTATGCTGCACTGTAATCCTTCTTCTTGGTGGTAAGTCTAGAAACCAATAGTTAACTATGGCTTGCTTCAGCACAGCCATTCTTGCTTTCTGCTGCTAATTCTCACATTCACAGCACACATATAGTATTAATTTGACCCTGAACAAATTGGTTGAAATTGCGGGGCTATCACTATAAATACAACACAGGGGCATTGACATTGTTCACCCACTATTACATTTGGTATGTATCTGGTATGTCTGGTTCACAATTGATCTGGAAGACATCAAATGGTTGGTGGTATTCTGACAATAGTCTCGACTTCAAGGGATCGGAGACCCCGGAGAGAACCTCGTTTAGGCGATCATCAAACCCAGCTCCAAGGAAAACGAGAGATTCGACGTTCTATTAGGTTTCAGTAAAATGGGAAATGTCTGTGGGACTGTGGATGTTCACGTGTTCAATTTGTGGGAAGCAAGACTTCAGATGCATTTATACACTTCAAAGATAGACAACTCCCAATATGAGGGAAACAAGGGGCTAGACGGGTGAGATGCCTAACAGCACTCGACTTGGTAAAAAGAAGAATACCAGCGCCACTACATCAATTGGATGTGGGACGTTGCAGTAACTTCCGACTATGTAGGCGCTGACAAAGCGGACTCTGTAATCGTTGTATTACGATCTTCCACCGATCGCATGAAGTTCAAATTTCAGGTTTATAATAAAGGGAATACTATTAGTACACATATTAATTTTAAATAGAATTTGATTGGTAAGAGTTGAGATATAACCGAAAAGGTGAATGTTGATGTGTTGATGTGTTGATGTTTTGATGTTTTGATGTTAGATATATATCTGAGTTTAGTAGGAAGCACCACCACTTTCTAGTGAACCTCTGTAGTTTTGGGGATTTTTTTCATCAACGCGTTTTCTCGTGTCCTTTTACGTGATATAGAGATAATACTAATAACTGGTTCTAAATCATCAAATCTAATGAAATATTACCTTAGGGATCAGGGTAAGAAACGGACGTAAAACAAAGGTAATTTAATTAATCCCAAAAGAGGGGTCCAACTTCTCTTGGCACCCAAATCCTCGACATTGTTTGTATTGTTTGTATTGTTTGGGGCCCATAGCCCATCGATGGGCCTAAGGACCGGGCCCAAAACACAACCCATTTGCGGGTTGGGTTGGGCTGGGCTTTGGGCTTTAGTTATGGGCTCTGCGGAGGTCTACTTCCGACCCTCTCGTGTCTGACTCGCGAAGTCAATATTGCATCATTCACTCAATTTCTGTCGGTTGGCTACCTGACAGCCCACCCCCTCAAGCCTCACAAATAATAGGCCCCTTGGTCAAGAGCAAGAGGCGTCTGCTCCGGCCACAATTTCTGTATGGCAGATCTTGCTGCTGTGATTTGGTTCATGTTTGTGGCAAATTGGACTCGATGTAAAAGATCGATTTGACCAAGAGTCCAGTATCTGCATCCCACTCCATCTGCATCAAATTCATACTTGTGACGCCCATTCTCGATGAGCAGATCGTAAATTTGCGAGACTGAAAGGCCAGAAATGACATCGATGATGAACTCCGCTTGGGCATCATTAGCCACCTTACACATCAACTCTGAAATGATGAAGTTGGCTTTGGAACCCCCTTTTAGAATAGAGCTTGGGGCACTGTAGCTTGGCTGGCAATCAATTTGGACGGATTTCCCAGGAGATACTACAAGGTAGAGACACCAATGGTTTGTTCCCGCATTTTGACTATGCGGCACAGCAATGATCTGTCTCACTGTCAACGCCAAAATTTCGACCTGGCGATTTTTCGGCACAAAATGCACTGGCTGAAAGGTGGCCATTCTGCTAGTATTCAGTAAAAGTCAAAATTTGCTAAAGGTGGTGGGTATGAATGCTCTAGAATGATAAAGAAAGTGTTGTGGTGGCCTCAGGCCCCATATTGGTGCCTCAGGCATCAACCCTCAGGACTGTAGTTATCTAGCAGTTTCTCCTCTTCAATAGCAATCAACTCTCTCCCTCCCTACTTTCTGGCCCTACAACTCAGTAGCAGCCTCAACAGAAAGAGGTCGGTAGCTACCTGGGTGATGGTCTACTGATGGATTTCTATGCAGGAATATCCAATACACCAGCCTAGGCCAGCTCTCTTGCCCTGATCTCTGGTCAAACCCAAACCAGCAGAATTGGGTCCGTGGGCAATTTTGTATGATCTTGTTGAGGCCACTACAGAGTTGTGGGCCAGAAAGTGGGGAGGGAGAGAGTTGATTACTATGGAAGGCAGGATCTGCCGAGTATCTGGGTTTGATACCTAAGGCATCAACATGGCAGCCTTAGGCCACCACCATAACAGAGGACGATACTGTGGGGAAGAAAGCGAGTAGGTAGCACCGTAGTAATCACTTCTCAGTTTTCGTTTTATAATCCTGTCTCCTCTCACATGCGTAGCCAAACAAAAACAATGAAATTAAGTGCAGCCAGTAGCCGGGTGGCAACCCGTCATCATAGTAATGAGGCTCCCCATCCCCTCACCTTCCACAGAAACTCCTACTCACCCCTTAGCGTAGCCTTCATCTGCCGACTCCATTCATCCCGCTTGATCCGCAGAAGGATCAACGGGACCCCACTGAGCAGACAGAATAAACAGACCGCTGTGAACGACCAACCCGTCCCAATCGCATCAAATAACGGCTGCGCAATGATCGCACGCATGACAGACTGTTTCGCATGAGGTTATTCACCGCAACGCCGATGGTGAAGTTCTTCGGTGTAAATTCCGTTAGCATTTCATGGTGACGTTGGTGAGAATCATTCCGCCAAACCCGTAGAAGAAGTTTCCGAGGAGCTATTATAAAGTAGATCAGTCCCCGCTTGAAGCCCGGAGGCGATGAAATGAATGAACTTACCGGGACCAGCCAGAACTCATGCTTATCGGCGGCCCATCCCCACCACAACAGCGCCCCGGGGAAGAGAATGCCCCCAAGGAGGCAGTTCTCGCCTAGACGATCGACCGGGTGGAGGATCAACTCCCCCTTATCATCGTATCGGCCCTCCTTTCGAGCAGTCCGCGCCATGATATAATCCTGCCAGCGGCCACCAATAATTGCACCGAAGAGTAGGCCTAGGCCACCGGGAATATAAGCCACACCGACAATGGTAGAGCTCCAAGAATATGGTGGCAGGGCGAAGGTGTCTTCAATGGAAACGCAGATGAGATAGTATGTAGCGAAGACGATGCTGGTGTAATAGACCGTAATAAGGATGGGAGGGTATTGGAGGAGCTTAGCGGCTTCCATGGGCTTCAGGAGGAAGTAGAGGGCCTTCTTGCCGGGACTGGTCGCGTCGTTTCGCTGCTCGTGGCAGTTCTCTTCGAGGTTGTTGGCTGTATCTGGCATAAAGAGGACCATCACAGTAAAAAAGACCCAGCCATAGATAACCATGAACCACTGTGTGCTGCGCCAACTCCAACGCATCGTGAGTGCCCCGCCGATAATAGGGGCAAACATAGGTCCTAGCATAGGACCTAGCATGAACACGCTCATGGCCTTGCCGCGATCTTGCGGTTCGAATATGTCTGAAATGGTCCCGGCACTGACGGCTTGAAGGGACGCACTGGATGCGCTCCCAAGGAGTCGCATGGCGACAAACATGCCGATGTTGGGGCTGATAGCAGCCAGAACGTTGAAAATCCCAAGGAAGAAGAATGACGATATATATACCAGTCGACGGCCATAGAGCTCAGCGAGGTATGACCACCACAAGGGTGTGAATGCAACAGAGAGCGAGCCAAAAGCGATAGACAAGTTGACCACCGACACGGTGGTATGCATATCCTCGGCGATCTCTATCAGGCAGGCTGTTTGAAATCCAGCATATTAGCTTCTTGTTCTGGCCGGGGAAGAGGAGGCCTCACGAAACAGAACACCACTACTCAGCGGAACCACCAACCCTCCCATCGCCACAATAAAGGTCAAACCCCACTTCATCCCCAGGGCATACTGCCTCGGATCCTGCAAGGCTGGAACAAAACATAACCACGGAAGAAACCCTCTGCGAACGTGTTCCAAACCATGAGACTCAATGTCTTGCCTTGGTTCCGAGTTCTGCCTTGGTATTATCTTGCATGAGCTTTTCGGGCGAGTCTGTTTCGTACTCTGGCATTGTCCCTGTGCTTGTTGGGGATTGCATCGTGTTGAACGCTGCCGAAGTCTCGGGTGTATTGTTTCTATGCGTAAGAGACATGCAGTTTTGTGGATGCTAAATGCCCCTATCATGTCTTCTGGCAAGCAGATATATATATATATATATATATGTATACAAAATCATCGACGGTACAATGTAAATGATTACCTAGTTAGGTATGATCCACCTCGGCCGAGGGTGGGGCCTCCCGCCTCGTACGGGACCCACCTGGGCACACCTCGTCCGGTCAAATTAGGAGAGCGCAAACTTTAGATTGAGATAACACATAGAGTAACCTTGCTTAGGTAGCCACCTAGGTCTACCTGAAAATGACCCATACCCATACCCTCTCTCGTACGAGAACTGCAGATCCGAAGTGACAGTGCAAAAAGCAGGATGCAATTACTACTCATTTGGAATATAGATCACGATCAAGGTACAATTTGTACGTCTCCTTTTCCCACCGTTGTCTCGATGAATGTCCCAGTCTGTTCTACCTATTCCCCACATTGCGTGTTATCGCTTCGACTATTAATCTGGGACTGGTCATACCACAGATTACACCTCGACTCATGGAGCCGCTCTTTGCATATAACGCTAGCGTATGTCCAAATGACATAGTGCAGGGTTTGTAGGTGCGATCTACACTACACACCCAATCGATCTGCGCTCCACCCTTCTCCAACGCTCCGCCCAGAAAGAGAAATGAGAAACTCTTCCACCATATCCCACAAAGGATGCTCCGCATGAACGTAATTAAATCGGCCGATCCACCAAGCCCAGCAATCAGTCACTGTGACAACCCATGGCACCCCATCGGACCCAAACTGGCGAATTCCGCAAAATCGAACTCCTCCAGATTCACCAGACCCATGAAATCCGTCGTCTCAAGGCCTATCACAGCCGAGCTTGGAGGAGCAGCAGGAAACGACTCCTTCGACATGTGAGAATTGTTGTCAGATAAACCAGTCCCAGTTGGCTGGTTGCTAGAGATACCAGAACCGAGGCCCTGCTGGAATCGAATCCGATTCACCAACCAAATGATTGCGGGCCATGCACCGGTGATATGCTGACCCCGAACCTCGTAGATGGCGTTCGCTAATTGGAGGCCTCGCTGGCGGAGATCGGCCCACTCCGGGGATTGGAAGCCGGGACTGCGGAGTTCGGAGAGTACGTAGAGAATCAAGTAGAAACCGGCGTGGGAGAAGATATGCCATTGGAAGGGTTCACAGGCCTTGCTGGAGGCGATTGTACACCAGTTCTCGACGGCTGTGGCGGCATCAACAAATATACTTGACGTTTGATACTATCAGCAAAAACATGTTTACTTTCCCTGGTTTGGGGGGAGGTCGGAGAGCTAACTTTCTTCTCATGGCGGGACTGATGACCTTCTCGCGATCCTGTCGGGGGATTTGAATCCAGAACATGACCCAGAATTTGGATTTCAAGTGGTTTCTCAAGTCTAAGGCCATCGACTGCATACTCACCCTCTTATCACAGTATCGAACGAGATCGTCCAGATCCTTCTCAAACTCGCTGGCGATAGTCTCAGCAGTGTTGAACAGGCCTTGTAGCTCCGTTAATGCTTCGGCCTCGCCCACACCGCGGGGGTTGGTGCGCAGTCCCTTTCGTGAAGCATGTGTCACCTGAATAATGCGCCCGTAATACTGGACCGCGGTGGTCCGAAGGAGATAGATGGTCATATCAGTGAATTTGGGGACATCCGAGAGTCCAACCGAGGGTGCCACCCCTTCGACCAGATCGACGTCATCTAGGCTGATAGGTCGACGTGTATCGAAGTCCGACCCGTGAATCGAAGGCGCAAACCCATGATCCTCCGCTGCGCGAAAATCTAAGTAGCAGATTTGCGCCCATAAGCGACGGCGCAGCTCTACCTGTATAACATCCATCGTGCCTTCGCCATCCGAATAGCCAGTCCAGTCAGCGGCCATACCTTTCCTAGGTCATCTTCCCGATATTGCGCGGTCTTTAGTGTATAAACATTGCTTAGCTTAATATAGGGAGTGTCCTTCCTCTTTCCCTAAGACTTACCAGAAAAATCACAAATGCCTGCAAAACCTCAAACTCCTTGAGGTCATAAATTTCTGCCGTTTCAGATGCACTTCCGTTCCCGTGCGGTATCGGTTTAGGAGGTGAGACCTATTAGTGCCGAACGCGGTGACTATGTCGGTATCCTTCATACTGTTGACGGCCGCATAGAAGATGGACATGGCCAGCGGCTCGAATGGGTCCATGTTATTCGGGTGGAAACTCATATTGCTACTGGTCCCCGTTATGATGGGGATGTGATCGTTCTCTAAAAGGTAATGGGTGCGAACAAATATGTCAAACCGACGGCCCAAACTCGGCCGATGGACAATTTGGTGAATCGGGTCGACATTGGCCAGGAAAAAATTCAGGAGCAAGTAACAATCCTCTCGTGTATCGGGCCAGAAGGTAGAACTATTAGCTATAGGGGAATCCGCGTCCCAGATGACATCTTCGAGCGCCTGTTCGGGCGGGGAATTCTGAGATTCTGCAATAACCGATTGGATGCCTTGGAGCTGGGGGAGCAGAGGCTTAGTTAGTACCGCTTTGCCTTGGCATTAACTAGCTTCAAGAATAACGGGGAGCGCACCTCTGCAGCCATCCAGGCCCAATGTTTGCCGGAGATGAAGTGGGGGACTCCATTATCGAGAATCAGTGCATCTTCTTGGGATCGCGACCGTGGAGGTGACGCATTATGAGGGGCGGGTGTCGATTGTGCAGGTGTGAATGAGTCCAGCGACGAGGGACTATGCTCCGGTGGCTCATATGCTTTCGCTTGTGCCATGAAGTCACCAAGACGCTGAAGACCAGGATTGATTCGCGCTAGCGTGGATGAAGAGATCTTGGGGGCACTGCTTAGTTTAGTGATCCGGCCCGACTCTGAGGCCAGCCCCGGCGACTGGGGCTTCAACACGTAAGAACAGGCATATCTCCTCGCTCACACACCAAACATTGCGGTTGTCGGCGGTCACATTTGACTTTGCGACTACGACATGGCAGACAAGAGGTAATTGGACGAGAGAAGCTACTTAGAGCTGCAGGTGGAGGTGAAATTGATTTCTTGGGGTATGATTGTGTGGATGAGGGGTGGAAAGGGGAGGCATACATGGCGAAAGAGACGGGCGGAAAATGGGAAATGTGCCGGTGCGAACTATATGTGCTGCTAGCAGCAGCAGCTCGAGTGAGATTTTAATCGGAATAAGTTCCACCTTTGACGCAAACCAGAGCCATGCTGAAGCGCGGAGCCTGTAAAATTAGGGCCATAGGAGACATGCATCTCCTGGGTAGTTTCTTTCATATGTTTCTTACGGACGAATGCGAACGGTACATACTAGTGCATACCAGACAGGATTAACACGGAGGTATTTTACGCTCCAAGACACAGACGAAACATTTGAAGGGACTCTGGTCAATTAGAATCCTAGGACCATACTATTTCACCCACATAAGCTACTCTATTAATTCTAGTATGGGTACTAGAGGTGTAGTGTACTCCTTGAAGATAGCAATTTTACATAATTTTGCTACTTTCACTGTTTTGAGATCCCAAATATTAATTTGCAAAAAGTGAATCCGTATGAAGGTCCGCTATATACAGGTACGATAGGAAAACTCGTAACGTCGGTTCCGTCCCTAAAATACTAGCTTAGGGCTGAGGTAGCATTTAGCTAGACTTCTAGTAGTAATCCGACCGCCCCCTATTTTCTATTCCAGCCTAATATACTCCGTCTAGATCCAATCATTTTGCCAAGCAGCCACTGTAACTTCCAAGGTTGGTCTGCGCCTATATTACCAAGATATTACGACCACCATAGTACATCTACCTAACCGCAAACATATACGGTGTTTAATTATCTAGATATGTATCCCCAGATCTACCTAGGTAGGTTCTAGCTCAGGACACTTAGAGACACTGGATCCACGGATGCAAACTAGCTAATTAATTGATCCACTCGGTCATAATTGGTCAGTTATGGCTATGTGGCCTGCAGTACCCGTGGAGCCCCATCCATAATAGGTAGGACTTGAAGGGTCTGGGCGAGCCCGCGAACTGCCTCGCCAATGCGGACTTGGTGCCAGACTCATACGGCGACACCCCCGAACTATTGGTCGAGCATAAGCCACACGCCGGTGAGTTAGTAGTTGGGCGGGTGACCACCCGCGAATCCTCACTGTTGTATGTTTTTTTTTTAATTTTGACACTTATTACTAGTAGATTGTAGTAAAATCCGCTTCACAACACCCACCCATATGAAAATTACACTCCCGGTTTTTTTTTTACTGGAACTCCGCTATTACAGAGGTCCGCACACTCCTTGACGCGCATTCCGATTAGAATGCCGCCTCAATCGATCATGGCGCGAAACTTTGCAATGACTCAAGGGTCGACCTTTGATTCGCGGGTACTTTGCCGATAGAAGGAGAGGCCCATGTGACTTGAGAGGCAGGAATCTAACATTCCTCATTACAATACTAGATAACCATAAAATTTGGTACGAACTTGTATACGTTGATGATTGGCGGGAGAAATTGTTGGGTGCCTGGATAGATGCCTTAATGCCTAAGGCATACGGACCCACATGATGACAGATCCATAGCTATAGATAGCATCTCTGTCTCTCTCTCTCTCCTTCTCTCTTTCTCCTCTTTGTCCAACTCAATCATTAAGAATCTATCTGCTTGGTCTCTTCATCAATATTCCATCAATAGATTCTACATTAGAAATAGTGACTTGGCTTGCCGAAAAAGCCTTCATTGAACAGGCACCTTTGGAAGAATCGTTGTTGGGTGAAATTTGCGATCTTGACGGAGAAAAAAATGAGCTGCCGTCCTAGAATATGAATGACTTGTGCGACGCCGCGAGACTTGAACCAAAGAAACCTCTTTTTTGACGGGGTTGAAGAATCTCTAACCACTTAAGTCCCGCATTGGGACCGAAGAATCACGGCAATGTGCCGTCTTGATTGGTAACCTAAGAAAAAAATCCTGAAATTCATCTTCTCATAGTTATCTTCATAACAATTATAACAACTTACGCCACTGTATTAATTTTCTAAAGTGTGACAGTGAACGCTTTTTGCGGAAATGGTGGTTGCATTCCTGGCCCGCACGCGGTTATTGACTATAGGGGCTTGAAAGTAACAGGTCGCATGTAGTAGGAATGCAGGGCATACCCATCCATATGATCCCCAGTAATTTATTCAAAATTTGACGACGCTTATCCCATCATTCTGATGCATATAGTTCATTCAAACAATCTCTTCTTTTATTAGCATCCTTGCGGTGTTTGCGGTGTCTCACAATGACTTCTCAATTGCCTTACAAAACCCGCAAGATAATTCCAATTGCTATCGCAGTATTCCTTGCGTATGTACTACTGTCATTTGTTATCAGAGACACTGGAGAAACTCTGTGGCCGCATGAATTGTCACGACTTTCACGAGGTGGCATACGTGATGGAGATTTCGACCATATCTCAAACACCACCCTTGGGGTGAGTATTCGCTTCATGTATTCTACATGATCGACTGATCTGAGTTGGACTAATTTCTTTCATCAGTTTGAGCACATATATGCTATTGGTTTAAAAGAGCGCACAGACAAGCGTGATTTTTTAACAGTATCAGCCTCGGTCTCCGGCTTCGAAGTTGATTGGGTTGACGGAGTTCGCTCACAAGACTTACAGCAGAAAGCGCTACCAAACGTATGCATTCAGATGTTTACTTCATAAAGCACTTGCTGATATTCGAGGAAGGGATACAACCTTTCAACCATGGAGCCCAATGCTATTGGATGTTGGCGCGCTCACATGAATGTCTTGAACAGGTATAGTTGGCTTCCTATGCTCTCTGGTTTCAGATATTTAATCTAATATTCAAATGTGTGGAAATCAGTGTCATTGCCAACTCTTATTCCACCGCCTTGGTACTAGAAGATGATGCCGACTGGGACGTGAACATCAAGGCACAACTCCGTGAATTTGCTCGTGGTCTTCACTCGCTGAAAGGGGATAAAAAGGTATCCAAGCAGGCTCCTTATGGAACTGATTGGGATCTTCTCTGGATTGGAGGATGTTCATCAGGGCCACATGCGAATGAAACTCAATTCTACGCCATACCTGACGACCCAACAGTCCCAAGGGTCGAACGTCGAGCCACATGGCTTGGCCCTCTGAAAAGCTGGAAAGATGTGTTTCCTGAAGACTCCACGCGATTCATTTACCGCGCTCAAGAAGGCTGTTGCACTTATGGATACGCAGTCACAACCAGAGGCGCGAAAAAGATCCTTACCGCTCTAGCCATCGATCACATAGAGGCCCCAGTTGACAATGCTATGTCTGAGTTGTGCGGCGGCCTTGGTGATCGTGAACGTATTGAGTGTTTCGCCCCATTCCCCAATCTCATCGGAACATATAGACCAGCGGGTCCAGCATATAAAGATTCCGATATTAATAGCGGCGACCAAAGTATTCACGAAGAACAAGCCTACAACCTTGTATACAGCACGCGACGCAATATTCACAGATTGATTTCTGGCGCAGAAACTGTCTTTTCACAATGGGGTGAGGAATCACGATGGTCACCAGGAGAAGTGAATCCGAAGGAGCTTGTTTATCCCCGGGGCTATCATTTTCACTAGGTTTTTTTTTTTTTTTTGCAGTTCTCTTTTCCTTTTGTGGCGTGCTGTGCTGCTGCTGATTTTCTATTCAAAATAGATCAAAATAACCGTTTTCATTTTCCGTTTCTCTCTTTTTTTCTTTTCGATTTTCCGATTTTGTTAGAAGGGTGCATTTATTTAGAGAAACCGTTGCATTGAAGAAATGATGCACACCCATTCCAGGAACGGATATAACGCATTTGTAATATAAAATTAGATTAACTGTATAGTCTCCGAAGTTTTATGATTTGAAAATATCCTTCGTAACACAAGATATCCATCACAGCGACCAGTTGTAGTAATTGCTTAACATTAGCAAGTGGCTGTTTAGAAAGCCGTGCTTTTCAGGAGGAAAAAAGGGGGACAATCTAACCAAGGGGGAGAATATAAGGAATAGAAAAAGAAAAGAAAAAAGATTGCCGGTCCAATACTACGACTACGGTATTTGCGGGACGGGGGACGCAGGTGATATCAGTTCCCATCTGGCTGCAAACGTCAGTTCAAGAGATAGTTAATTTTGTGTGATCACCAAACTACGTTTAGATAAGTTCTTTCTACAATCACATATTGTTCAGAAGTTTGCTCCTGCTTACTCCATTCAAAAATGTTTACCTTTCGTGAACTCAGATCAAAACTCAAGGTGGTAGAAGGATGGTCTCGCGACTACTTTAGGTCGGACACGGAGGAATTGAGCCTTCTTGAAAAAGTTGATGATTCGGCATCTCAATCTCTCGAGTATCTATCAGATGACGAAGACAGAGCCCCTGGAAAGCTCCGCCTGGTGCTGTGCATCACGACCAATATCGTGTCGACGGTTTCGATAGTAAGTGAGCATCAAAGAGTCACATATATTCTCTTTTTCTAATAATCTGTAGGTTTTCACAAATAAGTACATTTTCTCCAACGAAACTCTACGCAATTGTCAAATGGCCTTTGCGTCTTATCACTTTTTCATTACCGCTCTCACTTTGTGGGTGATATCGCGGCCGTTCTGCGGTGCTTTTGTCGCCAAATCAGTCTCTGTTCGTCGGAATATTCATCTGATCGTTCTTACGTGCGCTCAAGTCGTCCTTCAAAACATCTCCCTTGCAAATTCGTCTATTATATTCCACCAGCTCGTGCGACTATTACTAACGCCTGTAACTGCCTTACTGGGCTTCCTACTCTATCGCTCTGCCATTCCCAAGGCAGCCATTCTTCCAATGATTATTTTGTGTGGAGGCGTGGGAATTGTATTCTGGTCCGATTCATATTCCGCGCCTAATACAGCCGTTGAAACATCTTCCAAGGGTGTTATATGTGCATTTACTGGTGTCATAGTTAGCGCCTTTTACACATCACTGGTTGGAAGGTACCAAAAGAAGTTGCAGGTGAACAGCATGCAGCTCTTACTCAACCAAGCACCAATGAGCGCCAGCTTACTTTTGTTCATGATCCCCATTCTTGATACACCGCCCACAACCACGGGACTTTCACCATCATTATACGTCGCGATTATCGCAGTGAGTACCTTTAATTAACGCTACCCTTCCATAGCGTCAAAACTCTGATCCTTAACCGACTGACCTGTTTTCTAGAGTGGTTTCTTTGCTTGTCTCGTCAATGTGTCACAATTTGCTGTAATTGACGCTGTGGGTCCCGTTAGCAGCACGGTCACTGGGCATTTAAAGACATGCACGATTGTGGGCCTGGGTTGGTTCCTAAGTGACCACTCTATCTCGAAGCATAGTATTGCAGGGATGCTCATTACTTTGCTTGGGATGTGCTTGTAAGTCTTGACTTCCATCTCAAAATATACCCCCCTCTAATCAATTATTTCTGGGAAGGTACGTGGTTGCTATTCTCCAAGGACGCAGATGAAATATAATGGTTTTGTGGTTTTTTCATCCACTGCCAAGCGGCCCACATCCGGGTACGAATTGTGGGAGGATTTATGGAACAAGATTATGACAAGATTATGACAAGATCATGACAAGATCATGTCTAACCTGCACGCCACCCGCTACGTGATCGACTTTATGCACCGAACAGGTCTCCTTTCAGTATGTCACACCCGAGGAGGAGGCAATGGATCCAGGTGTGGCAGACGATGGGTATTAGCCAGTGATGACAATTGATGCTGAGAAACGAGGACTCACCCAAATTCGACGAACATGCCAGCTAACTGGCCAGGTCAACATCACTATCAGTTGAAACTGAGGCAGGGGAGGATGCAGAGGATGTGAAGGGAGAGTGAGAAGTAAGAAGTGGGAGAGGGAATATGGGAGGTGGAGGGTGCACTCCATGCAGTCGTTATATGTTAATTTCTTATGTTTGGGTTTGGGGATTTGTGGGTTTTTGCAGGTTACAGGAACGGGCTGATTCCGCACTATTTACATACTCTACGGGATGCTCTGTGTGGTTCCGGCTCGGCGTTTGGCTTCGAGTTCTTGCTTCAGTTGGATAAGGCACCGGCATAGTTATACGCAGCTAGTTAGACTACAGCAGTTTAATTGAACTTTGATTGATCGATTGATTGAAGCAGCCCACACCCCTATACTATGACAGTACTCAAGCGATCTGCGTTTCAAAAACGGGTCAAGCAGATGTGAAGAGATTTCTTTCGTTTCCTATTCGGTATTCACGTGTCCATAGCTTCCTCCCATAAACCAATCAATGCCTTTAGCCTATAGGTAATACACAAGGAGAAAAAATAAATCTGATGAGGCATGACGCTGAGCGTCAAACATGTAAAACAGCCTGAGAAGGCTGGTAGTACCCGGAATGTAATTACTTGTCTAGAGGAAGATGACGCAAGAGGCAACCGAATGGTCAGTATTCTTTGGTTCTCAATTACTCTATAAATCGCCAAACTAACATGTTAAGCCTAGTGTTCCGTGTCATTACAATCTCAGGTGTTAAGTCACCCAGCTGTGGTGCTACTTGGTGCCAGACATGATAAAGGATTTGATGTGGGTAAACTCTACCATTGTGGCTGTCAAGGGTCTTTCTTATCAAACTTCCTGGCCTGGGTGTCAGTAAGCAGCTCGTGCATATACTGTATAGAACCCCAACTTGGCCAGAAGAACGCCGATGGTGTCACGATTCTTTTTTTTTTTGGTGGTTATTATAGGAAATGTACCTTTTGTTATACGGGCTGAATATTCGCGTCAGTAAATTCTGCCCTGAATGCCCTGAATAGAGCGGCGAGCCGCCCACGCCCGAACCGTGAGCGCTAGGTGACCACTACCTTAGAAATGGTGTTGTATGTTTTCGTTTTTGCTATTTTTATGAGGAAACTGCCGTTGCCGCCCTATTAGTCCCAATATGGACTAGGAAAGTCTCGGGGTCGGGTCGAGAATCAAGTCGTGAGAGTCGAAATTTACCACAGATATAAAGATATAATTACAGAGCGTCATTAATCCCTCCTTTTTTTAAACAATCCTCACGGACGTCAGGTTATGATCTACAACGGATCATCATTTGATGCATATTATCTGACAAAAGAATGTGGACACCACATTTGATACGCGCCAAGGGCCACCACGTCAGCTCCCTTGTGCCAAGTCCCTTGTCCTATATAGTAATCCACTATGATCTAGATAAAGTGCTTTGCATAGTAGAGTGTCGTCCACAGTCTGCCGCGTCGGAATATCCCAGGCAGGACTAAGCTAATGCCAAGACCTTTAGAGGCTTATATAGTTACTTGGTCCACCCTACGAGTACGGAGTACCTAGGTACACGCATGTACGGGCGACTAGTTATGCCACGCGGGACATAACCCTTATTGGTTAATATTGCCAGGCAGAATTTTACTTTTTAGTAATATGTCGGAATATGACGACCGGCATACCGGAGGATTTATTAATCCTACATGTTTTGTAA
>LACB01000515.1:0-19264 GCA_030142185.1 Penicillium thymicola
GTTGCGTGATTAAAAGCTCAATTAAAGAGTCGGAAAGGAATTGGTCAGTCACAATATTGGGGAACCGCTTCCTGCATGCAGACCGGAACCTCTGCCCAGGCGATATTCTCTAATTCGTCATTAATTATTCCAAAAATATGATACATTCGAAGGCATCCAAAAGACATTGTGGTGGTATCCTAATTAGTTATAAATTTTCTAATATACTATGTTGTAGACTAACGCGGTCTACTGGTATAGGTACCCCCATCACACTCCATATTATTCGCAGACGCGGTCCAATTGTACCAATTCACCTCGTCCATGCCCATGTTGCTATCAGTTTGGTCTTCGGAGGTGAAATCGGTTGATATGCCCTCCTCAGACCACAGCCAAGGTACAACGGCTGGGGTGGCAAGTTGAACGTCGAATTGAGCTTCCGATGCCATTGAGAACTGGTTGTGTGATGAAACGGTGGAATCTTGGAGTCCAAATCTGATTCCTGGATTAGGCGCCAAGCCTGAATCGAAGTTTGTAGATTCATTGTTTGACATTTCGTACCCGAATTGCCCTTCCTGTGTAGCGAGATACTCTGGCCCAGCAGTGAAATATGGGTGGAGTTCTTTTTGAGATAAACCACAACCATGATGCACACTTGACTGCGTCGTACCTGCAATGTGCATCGGTGGATTCAGCGGATTCGGGACGGCGGGACCGGGGACGAATGGGTGGTGTTTCGTTCTATCTGGGTATGCCGCCAGCTGGCGCCATTGGTCAAGGAATAGATCTGCAGAATTTGAACCAGGTGGAAATGGCCCAGTACTCGATGGGAGTGGGGTAACGCCATAGCCCTGCTCAAGCTGTTGTACAGCTTGAGAGTCGTTTCTCAGCCGGCCGAACTCTATATCGCGGTACTTCCTAGCCTGGGCCATCAGCTTTCGGAGTGGAATCCAGATGCGTAGATCTCGTTCCAAGTGTGATTGATTCGGTATTAGCCAGGAACTATGAAGGGCTACCCAGGCCCGTTCAGAAAGAGGCGACCATGGGCGTCGAGAGATCTCTAGCATCATGTAGACAATGGAGTACCAATGGGTATAGGTCTGGAAGACCCAGCGCCAATGTCTACATGCGTGTTCGTTGTTCAGGGCATGATTGTACTCGGCGACCTCGATACTCGAAACTAATAGTTTTGTCCGCAGCTCCTCCGAAAAGCCTTCATTTGGGGCGGAGAACAACAGAGGCATGTAGATAAGCAGAGTCATCTTGGCCAGAAGAAGCCGAGCGACCGTAACTATCACCCAGTATCTAATGTTCCCTGAGTCGGTTGAGTATTGAAGAAAGTCACGTTCAAGACCTTGGTATATCTGTTGCAACGATCGACTTTGCTCTTCTAGACTTGGTGCTTCGTCTTTAAACCCATGAGCCATCATCTGCCGCGTGACTTCGCACATGCCGAAGGAGACTCGCGCAACGGACATATCACTCAGGGCATCGCGAGGTTGGAGCGTTCGCTTTGATTCGGGGTCAAGGTCGGTGTCGTTTAGGTTAAGAGGGATTTTAGTATCGAAACTCGCTTTTGTGATTGTGTAATCGGTCCCTTGGTCCTCGGATGCTCTCACATCCAATATGCACAGGGTCCACCAGACTCTTCGTCGCATTTCAATCTCAAATGGGCTGAGATAATCGAAATGTGTTCCATCACGATGTAGTCCCAGAGCTTGGCCCATTCGGATTAGCAGCCCCGTCATCATCCACACGAACCGCGGACTGTCATGCCGGCGAGCAAGAGTAAGGAATATTGCAAACGCCTGCACAAGAACGAAGTCTGGTACATTTAGAAAGTCGGCTCTTGCAAGAGCGTGTTCGAGGCCATGGCGATATTTGAGATTAAGCTCGGCTTTGGTGGTTCCGAAATTAAGTAATATCTAAATATACCGAGACGTGAGCCTGAAGCCCGCATGTTTGGACTTGTGAGAAAGTTGAACATCTAAGGATTTGGCTTACATCTTCTTCTTCCATCGACGTGACGGCAGCGTAGTATATGGCGAACATCAAAGCTTCATTGGCTGGTGTGAGTCCCTTCATTTCACGGCCGCGCCAATCGCGAACTATATCCTTGATGGTGGGAATATGAACGATCTGAAAGATGATGTTCACATTCTCGGAGAACACGTCTAGGAGGAACGGAATTTGAGAGGGAAGTGGATGAAGATCGGTTAAATCAGAGAAAAGGGACTTAAATTGTGCGCAAACAAGAATCCGTGACGCTCAGCGGGAGTCCGTTCAAGTTCTTGCGTGGAAGTGCTCATTCCCGGCGATTCCTCGCCATCCGAGGTATCAGATTCCCCCAATAAAAGACCACGAGTATCTGCCTTAAGGCCATCAAGCTACAATAGAAATTAGTTAGCCATTCATTCGGTGAAGCAATGCACACAACCCAAGGCAGCATACCTCGTCATTGACCCGAGACCAGAAGCCACTGCTAACGTAGCGGCTTCGGTTGGAATCATGAAGCACCAGTCTCCCAAACTTATTTTGCACATGAGTAGTATTAATGGAAGACGGATTCGACTGTCGGCCATGTGCGGAGCTTTCGGGCGAACCGACCCCGGATGATCCCCCGGCAGAGTTCGCTGCTGATTTAGCCTGTTCCAGCTGAACGCGTAGCCCTTGAACCAGACTTTCAAGGTTGTGAAGTCTCTCCATCACGTCTTCTGCTAATGGTTCAGGTTCCTGGGAGGCCTGTAGATTAGATACCGCGCTGTCGAGGCGGTCGAGATGGCGGGCCCATCTTGGTGGACGGTCTGTTGGTGGACGCACACACGCGATATTTGCGCGACGGCAATTGGAACAAGGCGCTCGCTTGTCACAGCGGACTTTCCGACTTCGGCATACTACACAGCTGCGCAGCTTCAGGGGAGTTGCGTTCTCGTTTCTGCCTGAGGTGTCCAATCTCGCGTTTTTCTCGGCATCCGAGGCCGAGGCGAGCGCGACCCCAAGGACTCCGGAGGCTGTGACAGGAGGCTCTTCGTGCATCTTGGGGCCGTTATGGGCTTGTTCCGGCGAGTTAAACGGACCCAGCAAACCCTTGATTATCCTGATCTCGTTAGGCGAACGGTAAGGTCTGGAAGCGTTGACTGTCTGACTCAGTAGCGTAGATAGCCCTGGAGTCAGCCCTCGATGTTTTACCCTCATTTCGTAATTGATGCCTGAATTTCTGGGTTTGGCCCTGAAGTCATACCGCTTTTGACACCGCTCTATACAGTGTACTGTAAAAGATGCCGGCACGGATTAACTACTAGGCCCGATACCGAAGCTTTTCATGCCATACAAAATATAAAGTGCAACGTAAACCACCCCATAAAGTGAGGATGCATGATTTTGTATGGTATGAAAAGCTTCATTATACAAAGTGCAATGTAAACCATCCCATTAAGTAAGGATGCATGATTTTGTATGGCATGAAAAGCTTCATTATACAAAGTGCAATGTAAACCATCCCATTAAGTAAGGATGCATGATTTTGTATGGCATGAAAAGCTTCATTATACAAAGTGCAATGTAAACCACCCTATAAAGTGAGGATGCATGATTTTGTATGGCATGAAAAGCTTCATTTTTCTGCTCTGCCTAAGGCCATCAGAACCAGGGTACTTTGCTTATTAAGGGCTCTGTAATAGCAATTCAGGTATTTTTATTTTTCTGCCATTCCAAACCCAGAAATTCAGGCATCAATGACGACATGCGACCCGTGAGCGCTATGCCCCTTCGTACCCTCGAATAAGTCGCGAGAAAAGAGCGAGACCTGCTGCATTAGCTCGGATGACTTTCGCTTTCTCTAAATTGACGGCCAAAATGTATATTATGAAGTCTATCGTCCTGTCCAAGATGCTTAAAAAGAACTCACCGGCATACACGCATACACCCTTTCAATACCTCGCTACTTGAGCAACCACAACCAATCTAGAGAATGACGCCAAACATCAAGTCCGTCACATTCTTTGGCGCCAGCACCGGCGTTGGGCTCGCTGCCCTCAAACACACTCTCACTGCCGGGCACAAATGCATCGCGCTGTGCCGTGATCCCTCAAAACTCACCGACATCTTCCCTTCAGAGTCAACACCAAACCTGAAAGTCATCAAAGGCAATGCACACGATATCTCCACCGTATCACAGTGCCTCCAAACCGACGATGGTCGCATCGTCGATGTTATCGTATCCACCATCGGCGCCAAGCCACATGGAATGACTATCGACGATCCGGACGTCTGCAAGAAAGGCGCGGCAACTCTCCTAGATGCTCTCGCCCAGCTTCGAAGCACCGGTATCACTGGGACTCCTCACATCATCGGTTGCAGTACAGTGGGCTTTTCCCGCTTCGGTCGCGATATTCCTATAGTTATGATCCCCATCTACAACCTGTTTGTCAAAGTCCCCGGAGTAGACAAGGTAGTCATGGAAGACCGTTTCGCGCAGAGTGGGGAATCGTTCACAATCATTCGTGCGAGCCATCTTGTTGATGGTGAGTCGGATAAGACTATCCGCGTGGGTATTGAGGATCCTAAGACTGGTCCGGAGTCTAAAGCTGTCGGGTATACTATCTCTCGGGAGGATGCGGGGAGGTGGCTCGCTGAGAACCTTGTCTTGAAGTCAGATGAGAAGTATATGAACAAGAATGTAACTGTTACATATTGATGGAGTTGGTGTTGGAGATGGACGAACTAGCCGAGGAGGTTTTGCTTGTTGGGATTATGGATACATATAACTTAGGAATTGACACATTGTAATTAATGGGATGCATCGCAGAGACTCATCTACTTATCGAAATCCATACTGTCCGTATCCTGGTCGCCGCATCAGTTTGAACGATCATAAAGACTGGACAAACTAGGTCATGGGGTTGAAATAGGACCCCGAACTACGAAGTGATGTTTTACTCACCTATCTTTTGAGCACAATAACAGACGCGGTGGGATTCAAGACACTCAGGCTGTTGGTAGGCATAATTTATTTGACACTTCATCACTCCTGGCTATCTTTTCCCTACATGCATTACTGTTATCTGTTAATTCAAAGCCAAGATTAGTATTTTTTCAAGTTGCAATAAGGGTGTCATCCTGAGCTTCCTAAAAGGCATAATGAGCGAGAAAAGTAAACGCGAGGGTGAGAGAAAGTGAATGTGATGGAGAGAAGAAGTCCACGGGTGAAAAAGGTAAAGGAGGTTGGAGGTCACGGTGGCAGTTGTAAGCCTGATGTCCATTTGTTCTTTCATTCCTACGAGGTATGCTCGTTGAATACGCACCTTATAATGGGCCAAGGCGCTAACTCGTAGCTGCTTCCTGCCCCTATTTGAGCAAGTCGTCGATGGTACTGGCATATCCATCTGCACTTGGGAGAATGCTCGTCTGCCTGTTGTTTGGCACTTTAGATTGACGAGAACATTCTGTCGATGCCTCACCGTACTCACAGGAATAACGGGCCCTCATATAAATGGAACCCAACTGAGCATACATTGGAGGGATTGGGCGAGGAGAATTTGGAGTTTCACCTGTTCGTTGAGCTCGGCTTTATGTTCAGTATGTTTCAAACTATTATTCAAATTCTAGAGCCAACCTGTGCACTCTAAGCATAATCTATATGCGATGTATGTACAATGTGTGTAATGTAAAAGAAATGATGCAAGACGCAGCAATATGCAATGATATGAAGCAAGATAGAGCGGTTTAAGTATCGGTGTTGGCGCAGGTGAAGCTGTTGCTGTTGGAGTTCTTGTTGATAGCCGTGCCAGAAGCATACAACCCAAGAACGCACAGTGCCAAACCGAAGCAGGCAATGCCAATGTTGAGGATGGTTAGGAAGATCTTGCGGGGAGTGGAGAACCACTCGCCGCGGTTGAGGTGGAGCCAGTAGATACCGGACAGACCGTAGCTGAACCAAGAAGCGAAAAGTGCACTGATCAAACTGTTCAGGTCGCTGAAGACAGGAATGGCCTCAGAGATGATCCACGCAACGACCCAGCAAACCACACCAAGACCAACCCAGAGACCGACGGAACGCTTGTTGCGTTGATGCATCAGATCCGACTTGGAACAGAGGCGGAAGTAGATGTACTTCAAGCCGATGTGACCGTTGACGACACCGGCACCGACAATGGTGGGGATAGCAACGCCGTAGGCAACCTTGCTCATCAGGGGGCCTGCGGACGTGAGGGCAGGGGAATGCACGTCTGTGCCAACGTAGAAGTAAATCACAACGGCAGCGGTCAAGTAGAGGGAGATCTCGAAGCCCTGGAGCATAAACAGGGACTTCTTGAAATCCTGGGGCGATTCCATCTCGGCAATCAAACCGAAGAAGGCGACATGGGCACAGTAAGCGAAGACGATGTTGGAAACAGCCTGGAATGCAGTGTACAGGTTGGTCTCAACGGTGGCGTGGATGACACGACCGGGGTGGCTTTCAACACCCACGGAAATCATAGTGATCACGACAGCGCACGAGATACTGAGGAACGATGCAAATGAGATCCAAGTCATACCCTTCATCGTACGCGGGATGGAGAGGGCGATCGAGATAACCATACCGACGACACTGAAGACAATGGAGCAGGTGCCGTGGTTGGTGAGGGTGTTCATCATGACGCGGAAGGTGAGGATGTGGCTGCCCATGACGAAAATACAGAAAAGGAACTGGCCAGTACCGAATAGCTCACGGCCGAACTTGCCTAGCAAGATCTCACCGGCATCACCCAGGTTTTGGATGTGAGGGTACCGTTCGCGGAATAGGCCAATGTTGTAGCCAGTGTATGTTGCGAGAGTTCCGAGGCCGATAATGAGGATGACACCAGGGACGAGGCCCAGGGTAGCGACGGCTGCGGGCAGCGACAACACACCCAGTGAGACTGACTCACAAATCATGAGCAATCCACATTGCCTTCAAAGACACCTCGCATCAGCATGGTCGATCAAGAGACTCTATTGCGGATGATACATACCACCATTTTAAGGTTTTGTACTTGATCTCAGCGTACTCCTCGTTGCCAAAGGCATCGTGAACCTCACCAGCCTTGAGCTGGCCCTCCTCTTCGAATTGTGGCACATCCTTCCGTTCAGCGATCTTATCCTGCTCATAAGCAGGTGGTGCTGTATTGACCTCCATTCTGTGTAGTTGAAAGGCAGAGGAGTGAGGAAGTGTTGAAGAAGATGGGTACAAAAGATTAATTGTAAGATCCCACGAGGGAAGAACAGACCGAAGGTGGGAAATCCGGCAATCTTATTGTTTCCCCAATTTTCTCGCGTGCCAAACTCGGAATTTTGCCCCATGGGACGGAATGGAAGGTTCCACAGAAATTCGATGCAACCTGATGAATTTCACCAATGACTGCTTTAGTTCGATCCGAATCCGGAGATCTGGTCACCGACCGACCAATCTTAGTGTCCGGTTTGCCTTGCTGACTCATTCAGATTGGTGATAGAAATTGGTCGCAAAAAGCTAATGTTGCCCCAGTCTCAGTCCCACACCTATGAGCCCACCTGGTACTACATCGGTAGCCTACAAATTGCCTGACCGTTGACACATACAATATACCTACAGTGTCGATCGCCATTCCCGTTTTAAAGTTTATTATTTGTTGGGGAAATTTGTAAATTTATAAATTTGTGTATATACCTAGGTATATATGTACCTGTAGGTTGTGGCTTTTATTTTTATATTGAATAACCTTTTTTTTACGGGAGATCATTTTCTTCACAGGAACTCGGATTCCGGCTGCTCACCTAATCAATCTACCTCACCGGGTGGCGACTCAAAAGCGCCCCACCCGAACTACGGAGGAGAGGACCAACTCCGGCGGGTGGATTCAAATTATGTGGGCTAGTTCTGTACCGGCATATCAACCCCCGAGTCTAATATCTTCATCTACGGCTGTCGATGCCACATCAACCTCTTTAACTCTTCTAATTCGCCTATTTATCCCCAGGTTATAGATTTCAAATTACTAGTATCCTGTCTAATAAGTAAAGTTCCACTTCTAAATACCAAGCTTTGAGTTTTCGGTCTGCAGTTACCTATCAAGGGCGGAGTAAACCATGTACAACATATCTAAGTAATAAACAAGATAAGCTTAATTCTGATAAGCAACGTGACTGCTAGATTGATAACCAAGAAAAACGTTGATTAGAGCCACCTGGGACGTATGGGCTCTGTTTTAGACTAGGATACCCTTGCTTTCATCCAGGCATGGCCCACCATCTCTTCGAGGAGTGTTCAGTTGAGGTACCAAGTCAATCTATAGTTAGTGGTATAAGGATTTCTCGGAGCTGACCTCGGGAACTTTGAACTACCACGACCTCGCTGTACATAATGAGGATTTCATAACGAGCGAGATGGACTAATTGGAAAGCAGACTCTGGCAAAAGTCTAGCAGGCGTGGCGAACACACCGATTCAGTGCGTATCTATCCCGAAGTTGCTTGTTCCCGAGATGCCCCGGACCCCGGGGGCCCCGAGAGGGAAAGCTTAGTAATAATAATAGTGTACCTGCCGTTTTTGGACTAGTGGGCCAAGGAACATTCTCTGGCCCTATATGGATTAGCGCTGACTCTTGTCAGCAACCCCATCAATACCGGCAAGTTAACGGCGGCAAGTTAACGGCGAGGCATGAACGAGACGGGGTCTAACCAAGCTACTTGTGAATTTTGAATCATAAATCTCGACATACAAGGAAGGGTCGCTATATACCCGCGTTCGGTAACTCTGCTTATCGCTATATGGCATGACTCCACAGCTGCCACCCAGAAACCCTTCGTCATGGCAGCCGTTGCCACAGCCTCTATCGGACATAGAGCTAGAGGGCATACTAGAGGCAAATGAACCAACCCAATGGATGCAAGAGGGCCATTATTTTGATACAAGTCCAGACTACGAATCCCAACCATTTCCCTTAGGCATCAGTGATCTGGAATGGGCGCAGTGGACAAATTCTGAGTCACACGTTGTACCAACCGCCGATGCACAACCTGAACATCAAGATCATGAGGACTTGAGGACTTTTGAATGTGTAGATGATTCTGCTCCGCCTTTGGCAGCAGGATATGTTGACCCGTCCTTGCCGCAACCAAGTCTCACGAATGTCTCACAGTGGCTTGACGGGGCATATCGGCCTCCTGCATCATGTTCCTATTGTCGCAGGCATCGGCTGCAATGTTTGATACTTCGCACTACGCCTGCCAATCCGAATCCAAAAAATGCCTGCTCAAGCTGCGTAGCCCTTTTTCGCGAATGCAGTTTAGCAAAGGGAGAAAAACGCCTCCCGTCGGGCTTTGAGACTTTCTCGCCGGTCCTAGGTCATCTCCACGGTGTGCCGGAAGATGCCAACCCATTGTCCGCTCCCACTATGGAAAATACCGATGAACGAAAAGAACCCAAGCAGTTTCTCAGAAAAGGAGCCAGATCTCTCCGCGAGTGGTTCTATAAAAATCAAGAATACCCTTACCCAACAGATGCACAAAAGAATCAGATGGCCAACGAGACTGGCTTCTCCCAAAAGCGCATATCAACCTGGTTTGCAAACGCCCGCCGCCGTCAAAAGCAAAAGATCCAGACTGCGGGACTTTCTTCAACATCCCGTACTCGCTCAGGCTCCCCCATGGTCATTAGCACGCTGTCTTCCCTAACCCCCATGGAGCGATGGCAGGCTTCCCCGCCCGACGATGAACCTGTTCCAGAAGCGACCATTCAAAATGCTATTGCCTCTGGATCGATAGAATTGAGCGATGAGTTCGATGAGTCTACCATGGATTTCTTCAATATCGACCAGACCTCGTCACATCTGACATCCTCAGTATCGAGCATTGGGAGCAAGGCATCTGAAACATCTGATAGCGCCTCTTCAGCATGGAGCTACCATTCCTCGGCAGACACAGGTCTGCCATTCCCACTGCTCCCCAAACAAACTAAACCCAAACGCATTCGAGGACGGCAACGACCAGCGGTAGACCATAATTACCAGTGCACATTCTGTACGCAGTCTTTCAAGAAGAAACACGACTGGGCCCGCCATGAAAAAAGCGTTCATCTCACCCTTGACTCCTGGGTCTGCACTCCAAATATCAACGACTTCCAACAAGCGTTCGAACTGCACTTTTCTGAATGTCCCTTCTGCGACGTCCTTTTCCCAACACCCGCCCATTGGGAAGAGCATGAATTCCAAGTATGTGCCGAGAAGCCTGCCCCAGAGCGTTCATTCAGTCGAAAGGATTATCTATGGCAGCATCTGCGCAAATTCCACGGTTGCACAAAGGTCCCCGTGGCTGACCTCGAAGCCTGGCATGGATCGGGCGCCAATGTCGAAAGCCGCTGTGGATTCTGTGGATGTCCACTATCTACCTGGTCAGCTCGGGTAGAGCATCTGGCTGGTCATTTCAAGAAAGGGTCTCGTATGGATCAATGGGAAGGTGATTGGGGTTTGGATGCGTCTGCCTTGAGTGTTTTACGCAACTCTATCCCGCCATCTCAGCGCGCCGTTACAAACATGTCTCCTTAGCGTCTGTAAATTTGTATACGAATAATGAAATAATGATCACATAATACATGCCATTGAAATACTGATATAACGTTGATCGTTAACGAAGCGACATACTCAAGTTACCATAGTATGCCGTAGTCTGCCATTCGCGATTGTACCAAGTCCCCATGCCCAAAATAAACAACAGAAGACTACCATCCCTCACGACATCCCTGACAAGCTGCACTACCATTCCCATACCACCAGACTTCCCACCAAGCAATACCTTACCCCCAGTTAACAGCAACTCCCCGGTCACAAAAATCGCAAAGGGATTCTGTGCCGTCGCAGGCTTTGGCGGGGGACTACCGAACAACGCAACCGAAGTCCCAACAATGAACAGCAGGTAGACAGCAACCGCCAAAGCAAAGACGGTGTGCATCGTTTTCCAAATCCGAGCACGCTTCTGCTCCGCCCCTGTTGGCGGCGGCGCTCCACCCAGCATATTGGCGATGAAAGGCGGCACGCCGAGCATTGTTGCGATAGCAGCGGGGGAGAATCCAGGTGCCGGTTGATTGCCTGCGCCAGCTGGAGGTGCTGCTGATGGGGCATTGGGGTCACCGCCGGGCATAGCACCCATGAGAGAGCTCAGGAGTTTGATAGTGGGGTCTTCGGTGTCACTGGGCGGCTGGCCCTGTCCTTGGTCCTGTGCGGATTGTCTCAACATCGCGCGGAAGGCTTCTTGCTGAGCCTGGAGGCCATTTGGAGCTTGTGGGTCCGGATGCACGCCCTGGCCTGGTTCTGGTGCGGACTGTCGGAGCATAGAGAGGAACGCTTCCTGCTGGGCGCGGATCGCTTCTGGTGATTGCATGTCTGGTTGTGGCGAGGGTGAGGGTTGGAACTGGGGGTTTTGCGGTCCTGGGGAGGGAGATGCGGAGATTGCACGCTGAGGTTGAGGGGATGGGGAGGCTTCTTCGCGCTCTGGTGTAGTTGACTTAGGTTAGCATTGTGTGTACTGGCGTGAACGATAAAGTCGCATGTCTGCTTTACTATGGGGACTCCTTGGTTTAAAGCCGGGGATTCGGGTTTCATTTCTTACCAGCTTGTGGCGTGCGTCCACTCAGACTGGTGATTTTGTCCAGGCGCGCGGAGCCTCCTTCCTTGATCTTTGCCTCGCGGCGCTCGCGGCGCACTCGGGCGGATCGCTGTGCTGGTGATTCATCTGCCATCGTTTCGGGATCTTCAAGAAATGAGATCAAAGTTGCTAGAAATTGGAAACAACGGATATGGGTGTGCTAGATAATAGTGATCCTAAGTGGGATGTTGTCTGCCGAAGGTGGCCGATCTGGATGTTTGCCGATCGGCCCTGTGTAGTCCCGTGGCGATAAGAACACCAGCCACAACACTGCCTCTACAAGAGCCAACGACCACGCTTAGCTATCTCTTTAAACCATTCAATCTGTCAAGTACTGCTTTCTTTCAAGCTGTATTCTGTTACCTGGATTTAATTATCACTTTACTGGGGTATCAGTCTAAGACTACATCAAGCATGACGAGGAGCTTGGCTGGATGTAGTAGGTAGTATATCTCAGTTGGAAGGAAACATTACAAAATGATTTAGATATGTTATTCTAACCTGTACTTATTACAGGAATCTACTTTCAATAACAAAGGTCCTGCACGATCTGGGTAAACACCTTCTCAAACTGTTGAAGACTCTCAACTTCGACCCATTCCTCCTTAGCGTGGAGGCCCTCTCCTGCCGGGCCATATACAATGGATGGGATACCAACAGCGCCGAGCAAGGCCGCATCGGTCCAAAATTGACCAGCCTTGACAGCGGGCTTAATCCCCAGCACGGCAGAGGCACAAGCAACCGCCTTCTGCACGAACGGATGATCAGCTGCCACCTTCTGTGTAGGGCGTGACATTGTAATACGCGGCTCGGCATATTTGAAACGAGGCTTCTGCTCAGCAATTTCTTTCAGCAGCGCGCTGATGTCTCCTAGGATGGACGCTTCCGTTTGAGCTGGGACAGTGCGGAATTCGACTGTGATAGTACACTTCTCTGGATAGGATGAGGGCTCTTCACCACCCCGAATCAAGCCACAGTGTAGCGAACCCTGGCCCAGGAGATCGTCCACTGGCAGCTGAGATTGGTACTTCTCCAATGCCTGTAAGAAGGGTCCGGCATACAGAATAGCATCTTCTCCTGATACAGGGTCGGACCCGTGCGCAGCAACTCCCAGTATATCAACTTCCACCCACACGAATCCTTTGTGGGCAGTAAATATCGCAGCTTGGGTTGGCTCCGGCAGTACAGCAGCATCGGCACGCCAACCAGCCTCAATGACATCCTGAGTTCCCTGTGAGGCATCCTCTTCGTCTGATACTGCAGCCACAATAACATCGCCCCGAGGCACGCGGCCGCTAGCTTTAGTTGCTGCAAGGGCAGCTAAACCTGCAGCCAAGCCCCCCTTCATATCGAGGCAGCCCCGGCCAAAGATAACCTCTTTGCCATTCTTGGTTCCAATTGACCCGGATAGGGGATCTGCCTCGTAGCTAGAGAGACTCACGGTGTCTGTGTGGCCGTTGAACATGAGAGACTTGCCACCTCCGCTGCCTCGTAAGACTCCCACAAGAGATGGTCGTCCAGCAACCTTCTCAATCCAGTGATGCTCGATGTCTCGATGGGCAAACCAGGCGGCGAGATAATTTGCGATTTCGGTCTCACCAACTCCGTCCGTTACAGACAAGGTCGGGTTGGAAGAGTTGATTTGAGTGAGAGTTTGAGTTAACCCCACGACATCTTCAACAGAGACGTCTTTTGGGACTGGATACTCGCGTGCACCTTCAGTGCTGAGAAGAATGACCACGGAATCCTTGCTCAGAAGTGACGTGGCCTCCTTTGATGTAGCCAACTGTCGCAGTGCGGCCAATGATGCACCTCCACATGGCCCAGCTGCCACAGACTTGGAAGACAGATACTGCACAGCGCAGTGGCTCTCATAAGATGAGACGGTGACGCAGGAATCAACCAAACGCTGCATATCGGACCAGGCAGTAGAAGATACAGTACCGCAGTCCATGCCATCCATGATCGTGGATGAAGTTTGGACAGTAACCGGCTTTCCAGCGGTCAAGCTAGAAGATAGACAAGCAGCCGTGTCAGGCTCGACAACGACTACAGACATAGGTGTGCTCTGCGACTTGCAATGCTTCGCGACCGCATGCGCAAGGCTGCCCACCCCAGCAGGGGTAATCATCAGACTACCCGACAGACCAAGCCGAGCAAGATCATTCTGAACTTCGTGCATCATAGTAGAATATCCCTCCACGATCCACGTAGGAACATCTTCATACCCCTCAAACGCCGTATCCTGAATGAGTAGTACACCCTGTCCCACACGCGTCTCATTCACAGCCTCCTGCACCGCCTGATCATAGTCACCCTGAACAACAACCAACCGAGCCCCTTCCCCGGCGATAAGATCCCGAGTCCACTGGTTCAAAGACCGGGGAACAAAAATCCGCGCCTCGATACCGAGGAGTCGAGCCATGAACGCAACTGCCCGTCCATGGTTTCCCATCGAGGCTGTCGTCAAGGCAATCGAGGCTTCTTTTGCTCGGCTTGAGAGTTCATCGAGCGAGACTGTAGAAGGTAGGCCGAGTTGCGCGGCAATTGCTCGGAAACAGCCCCATGATGCGCCTAAGACTTTAAATGATGGTAGGCCGAACCGGTTGCTCTCGTCTTTTACGAAAACATGGCCAATGCCTAGCTCGGTTGCGAGCTCTGGGAGCTGGACTAGTGGAGTTGGGGCATAGTTGGGGAAGGATTGATGGAATGCTGTTAGGCCTTCGACTTGCGGGGAGGCACTGCGCTCATTTGCTGCCGCCGGGTTGAAGTAGATCGACCTTCGTGATGACATGTCGGTGTGCGTTTGCATGTAGTTAATCAGTGCACAATGCAGATACTTTATATATTACCGTGCCATTTCCGATAACTTGAGCCTTCTAAAGACATCGCGCCTTCTGGCGACATGTCGGGTCGAGTGGGGACTCCACCTTCTCACGACATCAACTACAACAAATTTATGATTTTTATTCTGTGCGTTCGTTCCATTGAGTAGGATTATCTCTCTTGGGTTTGGCACTAGCGCTTATATACAGTTTGGTGGAAATGTATAGCAGGCATATTTGAGGTTTTTTATTTCCACATACTTCAAGTAACATATTCGAATCTATGTCTTATTTAACGCCATTACAACTAAAAATGCCTTTTAGTTTTGACTTTCAGTCTCTAACCTGAATTGATCGTAGTGGACAACAGCTTCGAGAAGAGTTTGCGTACCCAGAGCACTGCGACTGTCAAGTTCTGAGGAATCTCCGAAGAAACGAGAGGGACTTACCAATTCTGCGGACTGCAATATTCAGTCGGATGGGGGCTCACATGTTGAAGATTTGTTCGGGCAAATTTTTTAACACTGATTCCCATAATATCAGCACTTCCATGGACTCACTGCATGGCTAGTGCCGTAGTTGCAACCACACCACTATAAACCCTACAATGATACTATCAACAGACTTCCCCAATTTCCTTTAGGTATCTCCTTTCACAATTTGAAAGATGAAAGGGAGGTGGCCGCACCTCCAACCTATATAACCTAATACATTGACCAGCCACCACTTGCACAGATAACCTGGCCCGATACCCATGAGGCATCGGGTCCTGCCAACCACCCCACAATGCTTGCAATCTCCTCCGTTGTGCCAAGTCGCTGCTCGACAGGCGTTGTCATCTTCTGCATGTCGACAAGTTCCTTAGGAATGTTGTCCAGCATATCGCTGGGTACAGGTCCCGGCGCCACAGCATTGACCGTCGTGCCATCCCCGCCCAGCTCGCTGGCCCAGGAGCGCGTGAAGCTTTCGACAGCGGCCTTGGAAGCGCTGTACAGACTAACGTCTTTGAAGCCGGTACGCGCTCCCACGGAGCTTAAGTTGATAATACGGCCCTTGGGTGCTAGGTATGGAACCACGGCCTGCGTCATGAGCATAGAACCACGCACGTTGAGGTTGAAAACCTTATTGTAATCCTCAAGCGTTACGCTCTGCATATTGTTCACCGTCTCGGTGGCGGCATTATTCACGAGAATGTGGATTTGAGGGTTATCACTGCCAAAGTAGGCCTTGAGCTGCGTAATGACCTCCTGGGCGCCCGTGGTCGTTGACAGGTCGGCCTGGCAGGCCCATGTGACCGGTTTGTGAGGGAGTTGGCTGATCTTAGCCCTAAGCTCCTCGACAAGCAGTGCACTGTTTTCTGATACATAGGTGATACACATCTGGATCTCGTTAGCCTTTTAAGTTCTCGTTTTCCTAAAATATCCAAGAAAGGACGCATTATAGCAAATTCTTCCTTACATCCGCACCACGGCGGGCAAGCTCCCATGCAATGCCGGCACCAATACCACGTGAGGACCCCGTTACTATCGCTAGCTTGCTTTGGAGAGGAAGCGCGAACTGACTTTCGAGGTCCGCCATTCTGTCAGACGTTGGGGATGATGCTAGTTTGCGAAGAAAAGTGATTCGTACTGAGGTCTAGACTCTACTATTCCTTTGAATTTTACCTAGGAGAATGGAAAGGGAGGGATATCTGATTGAGATTTTTTTCAAAGGGACTACGATCGGGGCCCTGACATTCTTATATTCAGTCTATTTGTTGCTTAATGACGTCGTAGAATTGGGGTTCGGTGATAGGGCGTTAACGCCGGGACGCCAAAGGCGGTTGGGAGGGAAATACACCGGTTATCCTTAGGTGTGCACCTTCTGGGCCTAGTGGTGGAGTCACTTGTGGATGAATACGGTTGCACCCTGTTCTCTTGGTGCCTAATCAACCTCCTTGCTTCACCAAGGTATTCACCCCGGCACTATGCATATATGCATGTTTCTTCGACCTTTAGTTAGTTATCGTTTTGTCGCTTTTGTAAGATGAATCCTCGCTTGCCCTTCGATGATGCTGCCTGGGAAAAAAGCGACCAGATCGAAGACTCCTGGCTAGATCTTCTCTTCGATGAAGACATCTACAATGAGGTTGGAAATTTTTCTCGCTGAACATCATTGCGCTCGCCAATGGGCCGATTTCAAATTTTCAAATCCGGCGGTTTCAACGCTAGCTTCCTCCTGACATTTACCGATACCCATACTGGTGGCGCTGTTTAAGACTCCCACTACCTGGCGTTCATATGTTTCCTGAGGAAAAAGTTCGTAATGAGGTCTCTATCATGCAATTCATCACCGAAAGAATTTCACAAATATTGCCGATTCCAGTTCCTATGGTCTCCCGCGGGGGAGAGAGAAACGAAAGCCCCTCAAATTTGGGTCCTTTTATAATCATGGGCTATATTGACCACGAGAGAAGCATATCTGATCTTCTCGAGACGCCGGGACGCCAATCAAAACAACGTCCAGAACTAAATCCGGATATCAGCACAACAAAGCTAAAAGCTCTCTATAGAGAACTAGCCAACGTTGTCTTTTCTCTATCTACACTATCTGCGAACCGGATTGGGTCTCTGAAACAGACCGGCAAATCAGCGTGGGAAGTGGCATATCGACCATTATCCATTTCTATGAACGAAATTGTGCGTTTAGGGACGCTACCTCGATCGAAACTCCCTACCGCGATGTACGATAGAGCGTCTTTGTACTTTGAAGCCCTAGCAGAGCTACATATTTCACACCTCAAACACCAAAGGAACAATGCTATAGACTCGGCCGACGACTGCCGGCGGAAACTTGTTCGAGATCGGGAGCTAGGGACAAATGGATATCTCATGAGCATGGCCCATTCCCAGTTTAGTGCGACGACTTCCGACCACAGAATGTTATGGTCGATAAAGCTGGAAAAGTCGTTGGGGTGGTAGACTGGGAGTTTACGTATACCGCCCCAGTTGAATTTACCCATGCTCCCTGGTCGCTTCTTCTCGAAAAGCCGGAATATTGATCTAAAGGCCTTGATGACTGGTGTGCACAGTATGAGAGACGGCTTCGGATATTCCTTCAGACAATGATGGATTGCGAAGAGGAAGCGTACCAGATTCGGAACGAACGACTCGAAGAAAGCCAGCGACTCTCTAATCGGATGCGACATAGCTGGGAGAGCGGAGACTTTTGGATCATGTATGCTGCAAGGAACAATTTCGCCTTTGACGCCATCTATTGGAACCTGGAGAAAAGGAAATCATGGATAAATATGTGAATTTGAAGCTTCGGGAGAACGAGACAAGGCAGAAGTTCTCTCTTGGGACCCAGATCAGTATACCCTAGAATATATGGCCAAGATGGAAGCTTGACCGCTCTTGTTGGATGATTCAGGACATAAATATCCTGGTTTGCCGGATGCATTTCAACAGAGTGGATGCTCTTGTATCTAATGTTTCGCATTCAATCCAATTATTGTCGCTTACTGAGACTGGTCACCCGTTTTGAAAGAAACAGCCGTGCCTTCAGATCGAACTCGCTGGCCATTTTTCTTTTTCATTTGCATAATTTCTTGAACGGCCGGTTTCAAATCCTTGGCCCAGTAATCCCTACGAGTTATAATCAACTCTTTTTCGGTCACGCTGCCTACCTTCTCACGGTTAAGCATAAGCTTCCACGCAATCGTGTAGTGGATATATCCTGGAGAGAAGACTACAGTCCTGTCACACAGGGTCAGGTGACACCGATCCCAACAATAGTGTATGACATGATACGGCCCGTCCTGACAATCAACTTGACCCTTGACCGAATGAATTAAACTAAGACACGCAGTCCTCAAAGCACCCGGAAACAACGATTTAGCCGCGTTCTATCCTTTAATATCGGATTTAGTTTGCAACGGTTTCCTGCTTAATAATGCTCCAGTCATCCAGGCCTGTCTGAAAGTCACGCGATCCACGCGCTAGTACGCCGTTAGCCTAAATATAACTATATAACGACTAAGGGTAGTCGCATGATGGATTTGGCACTTGTGCGATTATAGATAGACCGCACGGGATAGGTTTGCCGCGAAAATACTTATTCTCAGCAGTTTGTACTCCATATGTCCAAGCCCATTCCCTAGTGTGGAATTGGAATTTGCTTGGATGTTTGTTTTGTTGGGGCAATGTCGAGCAAAGCATGGAGTTAACGCGGCCTTTTCTCGGGCTTCTTGCACGCTTGACGGAGTACGGAGGGACTTGTCCCACAATAATCTTTGTTGTCGAAAATTCTATTGTGCTAATTGGGCAGTTTGAACCTTTCCCCCCCCTACAATTCTATTGTAAATAGTACAAATACAGCTTGATACCCCGTCGGATCGCCCGGTGTAGTCTTGGGGGTTCGGGCTGCATCACCTCTCTTTTTTTTTGTTGGGAAACGAGTGGGAAAGGGTGGACCTTGGACATATTTTCTTTTTTTTTTTTTTAGCAAAGCAGCTAAAGGCTACGGAGTAGAACAGTGTGTTTAGTTCGTACTGTTGTATTCCACTGATCTTCATGGCGCAGTAGTACAACAGAGGGGCGAAGATCCCGCCGTCAAATGTACGATGCATACTACTACTACATCGTAAGGCTTGATACCACCTAACCCGTGCTAAGAGATAGGATTAACTTCTAAACATTGGAATGTTTCAGATTCAAGGATTATTTCGAACTATTCCCACCAATGCAAATTCCAGAACTGAAAAAAGTACAAAGTACATAACTATTATATTGTACTAACTAGTTAAGACTAAAGAAACCAGGGCTGCAAGTATATCCCCCCCCC
>LACB01000516.1:0-19254 GCA_030142185.1 Penicillium thymicola
CCCCCCCCCCCAACTCAGGTCTTACCCCCGCCATGCCAGGTGTCCCAACAGGTCGGGCTTGTGACGCATGCCGCAAGCAGAAGAAAAAGGTACGTGCAATAAAATAGTGGCTCACAGAGCCGTTTTTAATAAGATGTCAAGTGCGATGAAAAACAACCTGCATGTGGACGATGTCTTCGTCTGAAAGTGAGCTGTGTGGGGTCTGGTCAGCAACGATTCAAGTTCAAACAACAACAATTTTCCCCCAAATCAAATCAAAGCGGTCAAATGACTCTCGCTCCGAGATCGAGATCGCCAGAAGAAGAAAAATATTCTGTTGAAATACCCTGGACATATCCTGGCAATAGTATGACATCGTTGATGAATAAGTTTGTCGGTGCCATAAAACGATCCACGGACTTCCGATACAATATGTGGTGGTCTTTCGGCATGTTCCTGGAAGATGTACCCCGACGACTGGGCAGTAACGAAGCACTCGACCGTGCAGTTGACGCGGTTACCACTGCCCACGCAGGCTTCTGCACCCGCCAACCAGTTTCGACTGAAGCATTAGCGAAGTATTCATATGCGCTTAAGACCCTACGGGTATATCTAGATGATCCGCTCCAGGCGACTGCTTCCAGTACACTATGTGCCGTGATGATACTTTTAGTCTGCCTAACATTCATCGGAAATAATGGGCAAATGTTGTCAGGACATGCGCAAGGGGCTGCCAGCATTCTACGTGCGCGAAAGAACTTTGGGCCACGCGACGACTTTGAGCGTAAATTGTTTCTCTCTTTACGGGGAAGCATGGTAAATCACCCACAATTCCTACTACTTCCCTGACCCAAGCTGATCACCCCCTCAAGTTATTCGAGGGTTTATACAATGATACTATCGACCTGACCCTCGAGGAGTGGGATGCCTTGGCTACGAATGACTTTGATCAAGACGAACCCGAAGGCCAGATTTTGCAATGCCTAGTACGAGCCCCGGTCCTAATAAGACGCAGCAAGCAAGCCATACGCGACGGCGAAGACTTGACACCATTGACACTGGAAGCCCGACCAATATACGAAAAATGCAAATTACTCCTGGCCATGTTGAAAGCCCGAACAGTCGACTTTGAAACATCGGAGCTAAGTACTATGCCAGAAACGTTCATGGCCCGGATATTGCGAGCACATTATTTCCGCACCCATGGAATTGGTCTCGCAATCACAATATCATTCAATTGCATCCTTCGGGTACTGGATCCCAGTGATTACGCCTGCATGATAGAATCGAGATCTCTTGTTGAAGATACTCTCATACATGCCCAGAAGGCCAATGTGTACAGACCCGTTGGAGCAGGATACGTTATAATGTGTCTGGCAGCAGCATGGGCCGTTGCTACAGACCCCCAACTGCGGTCAAGGGTGGAAGTCGCATTGGTTGACTACTACGGTGACTTTGTGAGCAAGAATTCTGTGAATATACGCCGGGAGCTGGAACGGGCGAGTGAGAACTATACTTGTGGCAGTAGGCTGCATATTGATGCCTCCGACATCAACCCCTCACCAGAGTAGATAGTCGTTAGATCGACTCCATTAGCAATCAGCTCTCTCCCTCCTAACTCCCAGGCTCCTACAGTCTGTTGATTCCACATCGAGAACTTATGGCTCGGAATAACTGCTCAGTTCAATGCAATTTTTAGCCGCGACAATTGAAAGTGAATATAAAGAGACGGCTGACAACAAGACTGGTTATCGAGACAATCCTCAAATCCCTATTGTTACTATTGTTTGCCTTCATCTGACCTTCTCACCTTCAGTTGCCAGTGAGCCATCAAGCACATCTCAACTTATATACCCCCTGATGTCTCATCTTTATTTCACTCCATCTCTTGCTCACTTGCTTTTTTCATCTTTGTGACAACCCCTCCCCTTTCTCCCAACTCCCACATCCCCAGCAAACATGTCTCTCCATCACCTGCCCACTGAGCTTCTTCTCATGATTGAGAGCAACCTAGATTCCACGAAAGACCTTAATGCCTTGATTTGCACGAGCTCACGATTCGCCCTCCTGTTCGATGACAAGCTGTACAGGAACCGTACAGCAAACGAACATCGTTACATTATCCTGTGGGCAGCTAAGCGAGGCCTCGATGGCACAATTTGCAAGTGCCTGGATGCCGGTGCTAAGATCACGCGGCGAGACAGATTCAGATCCCATCTGGCCCATCGCGACGCCCCCGAGACTTTGTGCGTCATCCCACGACACCCAAAATCACACCCCTTGATCGCAGCAGCGGAAATCGGCTCGCTGCCTTGTGTCCGTCTTCTCCTTGACCAAGGCGTCAACCCCAACTTGCTTGACGAGCACTTCGAGACTCCGATGAGACAGGCCGCAGGAAATGGCCATGTCCACATTGTTAAGCTATTACTTTCTCACGATGAGGCCGCATTCACCGGTGCTTTCAAGCTGCGACGACCTCTGAAACTTGCTGCAGCTCGCGGTCATTTACCCGTGCTCAAGGCTCTCTTGGCTTTCCTTGAGCGTGACTATCGGAACCTCACCGTCAAAGATGCTACGCAGATCATCCTGTACGAGGGACTCTGGCACCGCAAAGGAGACGTCGTCAAATATGCACTCAAAATGGGTGCCAATGTGAATGACGAAAATTCAGAGTTCGTGTTGCGGTTCGCTCCTGATTTGCGTCCAGAAGACCTCCCCGAGAGACCACGACTCAAGCTACTCCAAGCACACAAGTGCAGAGAGAACATTCGAGGGGATAGCATTCCTGGCTGGTCATCCCATGTACCTAATACACTCCACGCTGCGCTCCTCGGTGGCGATGCGGATCTGGTTCAGTTGATCCTCGACAATGGGATTGAAATGGCTCTGGTTAAGCGCGTCCTGCAAGACGCGATATTCCTGCGAAATACCGAAATCGTCTCTCAGTTACCAGACCCGGGGTTTACGCTCACGGCTAAAATGTTTTATGAGTCTCTTGATGACGACGAGTTCGACTTTTAACAGTTGCATGAAGAAACGCGTCGACAAAATGGTGGAAAGACTAAGACTCAAGTCTTGACCCGTCTGTACATTCGTTCTGCCACATACGGAGAGATCATCACAATACATATTCTTATCTGAAGCAAGCATTTGAACTGCGGGATGCATGATTTGAACATTTAGATGTCCTTGTTATTAGGACTACCTTAGTAGGCCACTAAAACAGCAACTAGGTCATGACAGGCCTTAGAAAGGCTCGTAGTCCGTTCATGTAGCAGTATACCTTGCGCTATGGCAACAAAGAGGCTATGAGTGAAGATAAGGCTAGTATCTTGACTAAATATCAGATCCCCACTTCGAGTATTGTAGTACTGTATGCTCGAACCCCTCCTCATTTCGAACCTGTGATACGACCGTAGAAGTGTTATTATATTTCATGGCCCTGCGAAACGGTGACCTTCCATGAGAAGGGCGTGGCTCATCAACCGAGATAAATCCTCTCCTGCGGTCGACCATTGCATTCATTACCAACAGGTCCCATGGTAACTCCGTCGAAACGAAAGGAGAACCAAAGCTCCATTCGGCTCGAACCTCTGCAGTGTTTTCAGCAACATCCGTCTCGAGAGGTGGTGTGTGAATTTCAACAATGATAGATCCGCCATATGCGATTGTGCGTGCGAGGCCCTCTGCGTGGGCTTTCATAGCAGCCGAATCGTCATCACTCAAAGAGACGATTTTGTTGATCGTCCAACTTGAAATATATCGGTTAGTATGACCAAGAGCCAAGTAATTTAGAGACTTTACCTTGTTCTCTCGTTGCTGTCACCAAGCCAATCTTGAAGCCAACCAGATGATGTTGTCGGGAAATTGTCATTGGATTCACCAGACTGATCCCAAAAGCGATTATCGCTTTCGTTGCCCGTGAAGAACTCTCCAGACTTGATTTTCGCTTGTTTTGAACAATCAATCCAGAGATCAAAATCGACAACTTCGGTCTGTTCGGCCGTTGTGTGCGTTCCGAGTAGTTGTAAAGATACTTTTGGTGGACACGCTAGCTGGGCGAGCAGAGAGGCTCCAGGAGTTGATATTGTGGACATCATTCTTATTTGTTGGTGGCTATGCGAAACCTTGTTGTATGGAATGAATTTATATGAAGGAGATCTGGGAAAAGCAGCGACCATCCGCTAACTTATACGGTGTGGGTTTGGCGCATATGACACGTAGTCAACGTAGTTTGTTCACTAGCAGGGCAATGGGCAGGGTTCTTTGTAAAAAACAAGGATACAACCGGGGGCGATATTGGAGTCAACAAGTGGGAATCCCCCAAATATTAATGTGTGACGGCCCCTACGGGCACCATGCAAAACTGATCATTTTATGGCCATGTCTGCGGATATGGTTTCCGAGTGTCCGAGTTAATTGTTTGAGAACCTTTGAATTTTAGGGCTTCTGATTGAGTACTCGCTCAACTTTACACACAATTAAGATTCAGTGTGTTAAATACTGGAGTGAGGGGTTGAGACATTGAGCAGGGTATAGGTTCCTAGTGCCGTAAGATGTAGGGGTGCAATACGACTAGGGTAGTGATACAAGTGTTGAAAGGGCTCCCGGTGTAGCTCCTTAGTTATTGTAGGTCGGTGCTTGTGCAAATGTCTATAAAATCAAGGGCACCAGACAAGACTGGCTTGATTTCAATCGCGATAGGAAGGAAATGAAAAGAGAGAAAGAAGTTGAGGGCTACCTAGCGATTGCCACAGGTGTTTTCACATTCTTCGCCCCACGGGCGAGTACGGAGATTGGCTAATATGGGGTTCCAAGAGTACTTCCATACAGTATTGATGTTATTAAAAAGACCATGCTGATCGGATTCGACTAAAAGTCGGAAGTGGTATATTATCCGCGGTCATCCATCCTACATGCACATCTCATTAACCCATGTGGTTCCCTAAAGACCCATATCTTCCTCTGAAGGAGGCCTCATCGTCCACTCGTCTTGGATGAGCTCGTACGAGTTGGCCCTCATTTCCGAACCCCAAGTTAAGATCTTGCGTATGAAACGGAGAAACCTGTCTTTTTCCTCTCCGTATGGTATTGTGGTGACAAGTCCTCGAAAGGGGCTCGGGCGCCCAGTCGCCTATATAGAGACTGAGTAAGCCTAAGAGGACCTCAGGGGCTCCGTATAAATCAGACATCTACCAATCCTGGGTATTTTGCCCTTCTGCTAGTCGTATTTGGCCGAAATCAGCAAGGACTGCCCTGAACGCTCCATCTTAGTTTGTCGAGACGAGTCGTAATTATAGGGACACTAGGATCCCGTGACCTTAGGTCCTCAATTTCCTTGGGGCTGCTATCATACTTGAGTTGCATTAGGACATTTTGAGGTGAAATATCTGCTTAAAGTATCGTGAGTGGGTAGATACAAAAGGAGATTTCCAGTTTATACCTTCATGGTCACTTGTCTCCCAGAGGGGTAACAATTTCTACACTTTATATTTATATATATAGTAGTTAGTATAGTCTTAATATTTGAGCTAACTGTTTAGAATCATGATACTGCGATCATGGAAAGGCATTTTAAAAGAATGTTCAAATGTTTGCCCATAGAGAAAGATCTAGATAGATTATGGATGTTTGACACCAGATTGTCTGAATGCCTGAACACCTGCTCGCGATGCTTTGTCCACTAACTACAATAAAAATGATTCAATTTCTTTTTTTTTGTCTTCTCTCTAATCTCCCCCAACCCTCGCCCCTCTACCACACACTCGCTCATTCCTTAAGGAGCCCCAGCAAGAACCTTTTTTTACGTGGCGACTTCTTGACATTATGGCATTCCATCGTCTTCGTGGAAACACACCGGAGACAGAGGAGCACATGGATCTTGTCAAACGTGACACTGATGCTTCTACTGATGCTTCCAAAGTACCGAGAAGCGAAAATCCCCACTTGGATGAGGAGCTCATCACGGCGCCCCTATTCTCCCTCTCTGCTTGTGAGACTCTGGACACCAGCCGTTTGAATAATGAGCAGCCTCTCAATGGAGAGCAGGTGTTCCCACAATATGGACTGCTTGGTATGCGTAATCGATCTTCAAGCAACGCACTGACACAAGAGGATCTCGTATACGCCAACGTGTCAGCCCCATGGTCTGCCTTCATCTGCGGCAGTCAAGGAAGTGGCAAGAGTCACACCCTGTCCTGCCTATTGGAGAATGCACTGATCGCATCCTCCCCTGCTGGGAATCTGTCGTCGCCTCTGGCTGGACTTGTCATTCACTATGATAAGTTCACGGCCTTTTCCAGCACGCAGCTGTGCGAGGCGGCCTATCTTCATTCCTCAGGCATTCCGGTCAGAGTCTTGGTGTCCCCAACCAATTACCTTGCCATGAAAAAGGCATACGAAAGACTGGCAGGCGGTTCCAAAAAGCTGAAGGTTCAGCCATTGTATCTGCCCCAGAAGGACCTCAATATTAGCATGATGAAGACCCTGATGGGCATTGGCAGCAGGGCTGAGCAGCCTCTCTACATCGAGGTAAGCCAACATATTTGTCATCTGCGTTGGCAATGTACTAATAAACTACTCACATAGGTCGTTATGAAGATTCTTCGCGACATGGCCATAGCCAACCAAGGCAAATCCACCTTCAACTACAGCGCCTTCAAACTTATTCTCCAGCGCGAACAGTTCGTTAAAGGCCAGCTTATGCCTCTTAATATGCGCTTGGAGGTTCTTGAGTCGTTTTTCGAGCCTGGATCCGTGCTTGGTGCAGGTCCCGATAAGTCAAAGCAACATGTTGCCGATAATATCTGGAAGTTTCCTCCCGGTACTTTGACAATCATTGATTTGAGCTGCCCGTTTGTTGGCCAAGAAGATGCTTGCGCTCTTTTCAATATCTGTGTCTCTCTGTTTTTGAAAAACCGCCACGATACGGGTCGGATCATTGCTCTGGATGAGGCCCATAAGGTACATGGACCTCCAATTTCTTGAGCTGTTTATGTTCTCCCGTACTGACAATTGATTCGATTATAGTTTATGACTTCCACTTCGCTCGAAGCCGCCGATCTGACAGAGACGCTGCTATCTGTCGTCCGCCAGCAGCGACATCTGGCCGCCCGAGTGCTGATCGCAACACAGGAACCAACTCTTGCACCGGCACTGCTTGAACTTTGCAATGTTACAATAATCCACCGCTTCTCGTCGCCAGCCTGGTTCAAGGCAATCAAATCACACATCGCGGGAGCTGGGATTGATGAGAATACAGACAGCACGGCCTCGTCGGCAATCTTTCAAAAGATTGTTCGTCTGCCAACTGGAGAGGCTTTGGTATTTTGTCCAACAGCCCTGTTGGACATCGCGAAGTACAATGACCAGGAGGATGGGGAGTTCTCAAGTGCTACTTCTTCCAGTTGGTCAAATACTCCAGATGAACCGTCCTCCACGGACAGCGCTCCGATTGCGACAACCGACTCGAACTCCCAAGATGAGCCTACTTTGTATCGCGTGGTTCAACTCGGAACGTCCTACGCGCACATTCGAGTGCGGAATAGGATTACTGTTGACGGAGGTCGTAGCATGCTGCAGCGTTAAGGTGCTCCCGAGGTTGAAGTGGAAATACGATGGCATTCGTCATACATGGAAATTCCCCGCTATGGGTTGAACGATCTAAACAGTGGACGTCTATGTGTCACCTAAAAGTGACAGGTGATCAATACGGTGCTGGAAATGCTGGAAATGATGCCTGAATCTCTAGTGTATGCAGGCTTACTTATGCATCTAGTCACTGTGTAAAATGGAAATCCTGATGATTCATATTCCATTCGTAGACGAATAACCTACCATGGCTATACTCAATTTCTCATTTAGATTTCCTTACAACAGTCTACCATATAAAGATTCACCCACCCCTAAACTAAACTAACGGCCAAGAGATCTGCCAATTTTCTTGCTACTTGAATTTAGCATATTGTATTGAACATATATAGCTATAGTTTTGAATTCTTCCTTCTTCAACTGGTTCAATACAATTCACTTCAGATTACCTTCAAGTCCTAAGGGAAATCGTACAGACGTGCCTAAACATGTATAATCGCCCTAGAGTCATCTTTTACTCTCGTCTATAACTCTACGTATTTCGAAATCTAAGCATTCATTATCTTCATTTTATTATATTATCGTTTAACATATCTTTGAAGAGCAGTATTTCCAAAACCCTCAAAGAATAAGAAACACGTGCAACCACGTTACTAGTCTCGGACGTCCCGATGAGCCATCTTAAAAAGGCTGACTCGGCGTCGAAGATGACGGAACCCCAGTTTCTCTACCTAAGAGTACTTTGGCCAGAATCAAAGAAGGCCAACAAGTTCCCCAAACCCCACAAGACGATAAAACCCCGTATTGATAAGGTGATAGCCGACTTCCCCGAGTTCGATGCACACCTCGACCATCTCAAATTACCCGAAAAGAAGTACGCTGATCGAAAAATGGGTGCCTTCCAGCTGGTAATGCAGTCACAGCGCAACATTGCAACGGATCGCAAGCCAACAGGCCTTCAGTCCGATTCTGTTGCCATCCGCCGCTCTGCTCGAATTGCAGGACCTGCCTGGCCCCAATTCAGATTCAATCTAAATTCAATTCACTTTAAAGGTCCCTATACCTATACAGTGAATCCTATATTATACGTATAAGGAGCTTAGGGTTATTGCGATAGAATAGCCTACCTTTTTACCTGATTTAAACCTTATTACGGAGGTATAGAACTAGACGAAGGATTATATTGAGAGAAAGTATAGGGATTAGCACTTTCCTTTATCGAAGCTTCGTGGTATGATCTAGGAGGCTTAGGATACTATACCGGAGAAATGCCTATCTGATCTGATTGACAGTATGCTATTGAGGTGCCAGGCAGTGACTGCTGCTAATCGGGGACCTACTACGTAGTAAGATAGTAAGAAATTGAGAGTTAAGAGTTGAAAGTTAGGAGTGCAAAGAGCCCAGTTTTAAAGAAATTAATATGGTATTCATTTGTAAAAGTACTATATAAAATACTACGCTAATTGTGACCTGGTAAATACGAGTGTAGGTGGGTGAATCTTTATAAGGTAGACTGTTGTACACATTCCACGTCATATTTGGTGTTTCGTAGAATGTCGACGACGACTCTCAACTCCAGAACATGAAAGCAGAGACTATTAATATCAATAGGTTAGATGAGATGCACTGCGAAGCCAAACGCAGCTTGGCCTGACAGTGGAAGTGTCGGAGGGCACAAACAGATGCTTGAGACCGAACGGGGACCTTTTATTACGACAGTCAAGACAAAAATCTTTCCCGACAAGTAACCTGGATACCATCTGGAATATTTTAATCTCTCCCAAGAATCGTCCAATGAGTACTGTTCCGACCTTGTGTTCATGCTTCGTGCAACTCCTAATGTACTCCAAACCGCCCTTGTAGGCAACCATTTTGAAATCTCAGAGCCTCTCTAAAGACAAAATTGCCTTTGGGCTAGTGAATCGAAACTGAATGGAAAGGTAATTGTTTACTATCCTCGTCTCATTTTCGTGTAAGGACCGGGAGCTGGTTGAAAATGTGAAACACTTCTTCCCTTGGCTTTGTCCCACTTGAGCTCATAACGACCAAGAGTACACAACCCCCAATACTTCCGGTATGCTTAGACCTTTCGGTGTGAGTGCCCCACATTTAATAAGTTATCGAGTGTAATAGGAGTCAATTATCATGAATTGGTGAATTCGAATAAGCTTGTGGTATTGTTCAGGTATAGTTATGGGGGATATATATAGTTTGACATAAGCTGAATTAGCATAAGATATTTGATATACATGCGAGCTCCAGATTATCTCCATATAGCTACAGCACCACTCAATTCATTCTCAGCAATCAAAATGCCCCAAAATAATTAATCATCTCATGAATCCCTGCCACTCGGCATCGAATCCAAACGGGCCGCAGCAGTCATCCTAGGGGTCCCGTGCCCTAGCCAATGACTATGACTGCACTGAGTATATGAACAGGAAATGTATTATAAAATCTTTTCATTGCAATACGGACAGGAACTATGACGCGCGGCCAGTCAAAATCAGAGACGCTGTACATCATGGATCGAATCGACGAAAGATTCCCATCTGGGCCGAAAATGAAGTTGCAAGCTACAGAATCAACAATCCCCCCTCTAGATCACCTTAACTGCAACACAGTAGTAAAACTACATCACGGGAACAAGAGAAGGTGGTTCTCACTAAACTATTTTGTACTCCGACACAGACCTGGGAGCACGAGGCGTGATGGATCAAGGCACCACGGCAAATTAGCCCAAAAATAAAGATAGCCATTGAAATTTGAGAAGACCCTGTGAGAGATACAGCCTCCTGTGATTGTTAAAGAGACTATAAAGTATCATATTCCCATCTTATGTCGCCCCTGGCTTTGATTCCCTCCAACCACAGTAATATTATATTGTGGCCCGACCTTCCAAGACTGACAACTATTTCCTCGAATTACTTTACTTGATTTTGGTTATCACAGAGACCAATCAATATGCGGGTTAACATTATCTCTTTGGCGGCTCTGGCTACTACAGTTGCAGGTATAGGAATTCTACCTATGGGGAATATAAGATCAATCTAACCGTTAAATCAGGTCTCACTGTCACCTCCCCACGGATTGGTGAAAAGATTGACCCGGATATGCCCCTTACTATCAAGTGGCAGGCTGTCACGTAAGGCTTCTAGTTGTCCGACATGCTCAACAACTCATCTGCTAATAGAAATGCAATATCAATAGAACAGACCCGGAGACCTTCAGCATCGAACTAGTCAATCAGAATGTCTACCCTCCGACAACAACCATTGTGGCAGATGACATAGACTCTTCCAAGGGCTCCTACACCGTCAAAGCAAAGACCTTTACGGATGTGGACAATGGGTAGGTCCAATTTGATTACATTGTCTTCGAGTTACTGACCTAATACTCTCAATATAGAAAGGGATATCAGATCAACTTCCTCTCTCCGCAAAATGGCATTCTGGCCCAGTCTCAGCAATTCCGAGTCACCGAACCAGGTGAAATTGCTAGTGAGGCTAGTGCTAGTAGCTCTGGTAAGGAAACCAGTACTGCGCTGGAAACTTCGTTGATTTCTTCCGCGTCGACAAGTGATATCACTTCGGCTCTTTCCTCGACTGCTTCCTCTTACTTGTCTTCGACTGCTACTCACTCCTCCATCAGCGTGTCTACCCCTACCTCGTATTACTCTACTGCTTCATCTTCTATTTCTACCCCTACAACGTCTTCTTTGATAAGCTCTTCTGCAAGTGCGTCTACCGATTTCATTTTATCTTCTTCTACTTCCACTCCCGAGACATCCTCATCTTTGGTATTCACGTCTTCTTACACTTCTACCTTAACGCTTACCACTCCCTCTTCTTCTTCCTCAGTCTCTTCTATATCCGCACTCGAAACTCCCTCCATATCTTCCACAACTACACCTTCAACTTATTCTTTCATTACAACCTTTTCATCCTCGATTATATCCTCCTCCTCTGCTACCCCGACTACGTCTACTTCCATTACCACGTCTCCCACACATCTCCCTACCTCGACTTTCCCCACATCAAGCCCTCTTTCTTCTACCACATCCCAGCCTACCCACATCTCCACTACTACCCCTGGTCAGTAAAAGACAGAAATCACAGCTTCCGAGATAGCATTTTGCTCTTCACCCACGCCATGAAATAGACAGCCACTGACTCTATCTATAGTCTCGACCTCAGTTTCAGCCTTGTCCTCAACTAGCCTGTCCACCGCAACCCATTCGAGCACTACTTCCACCACCACTCGCAAGAATACTTCCACCACAACCTCCACTGCTACCGAGTCGGCTAGTACCACCTCTAACGCTGCTGCTGTTCTCATGCCCCCTGCTGGTAGTCTGCTTCTAGGTCTGTTTGCTTTGGTCCTTTAAATTATCGATATCGGTCATTCGTGATCCGGCCCTAGGCAATTGATTGGCTGGCTGGAAATCCGGAAACTTAGATATATGAGTTGGAGATGGGTTTGATTGTTTTGTGGTAGTTCTTTTGGACAAAGTCTACTATCTGTTGAAGGAATTGTGGAAGGGGAGGGTTACTTTACTAGTGATGATTTATTTGCTTGATGATGTTGATGTTGGATGATTAGGGCTATGGACCTATGATATGCCCCTTACATTAATGAGAAATGCGATAATGCTATGCCTGGTTTATACTTTTGGAACTATACTGTTAAATGGGTCTTCAAGTTGGCTGTTGCCTTGCTCATATTAAATCATGTTGCCAAAAGAGGAGGGGAAGAGAAAGGTGTAACTTGAAAGTTCACTTCGTCAGTAGGCAAAGCTGAAATCCTCGAGTGCGGTCTTTTCGGTCGGTTTTGCGGCCTACTGGTTTTTAGAAGGACACAAATAATAGACCTTACGCATAATGAATATTTATGGATAGGTAAAGGTAGTATGGACATGAAAAGATATCATAGGTGTGTGAGAAAAAAAAAGAGCCACGCTACAAAAAAAGCCGAACCCCCGATTGGTAACCTCCAGGGTTCCAAGATTATTGAATCGACTTCGATTACACGATAAATTTAATACTGAGTATCGAATCGTCCTGTAGTAGGAAAGTGGATTGTAAACCGCGAATGCAGCATCATGATTTCACAACGCTGTCGCTGGGTCGATCCCAAGTGCGGATATGGCCTGTGTGAGAATGTCAGTCTTACTTAACTCCGATTAACAAACAACCTGATTAAACACACCTTCAAGAGAGGAAGTCATAATGCAATCTTTTTGGAAGCCAAGCCAGCAGGTAGGATCTTCGCCAACGATTTTGGACTATGGTTCAGTTAATCTTTTTGAATTTGCAATGTGGGCGTCAATCAATGTCAATCAATGCTTACCATGATCGGGGGCAGAAGAGCAGTTCGAGACCGTGGCTCGACAGGGTGACTCGTCTGATAGATATCTTCGTTGAACTTATCGGTTTGATTAGAGTCCGAACGCACACGGTTGTCGCCGCTGTCTGCACGGTGGCGATTGGCAGTTTGTGAGTTTGGCACTACTATGCTGGATCGATTCCGGGTCGAGGCTTGGTGTGCGCGGGGGCGATGGAGCATGCCAACGCTGAAATCCCACAAGAGCAGGCGGCAGTCATCGCCGACGCTTCCAAACCGGTATGTCTTCTGGTCACAACGCCAAGGGTCGAATGCTACCGACGAGACCCAAGAATTATGTCCTTGGCACCTGGCAACAACCTTGCGCTCGGGGAAAGACCAAATCGTCAGTAAATCATCCTGGCCTCCGGTTACGATGTATTTGCCATCCGGTGACCAGCAGACACAGATCAGGCCGCCATAATAGCTGCGGAATATATCCAGTACTCTATAACGCGTTAGCTGGGGATCGTTATGTTCCCTTAACATAGAGACAAACATACTCCTCTTTCAAGTAATCCATAAGCCGTAGCGACCCATCTTCGAGAACCACAGCCAGATGCCTTTGATCTGGCGAAAAGGAGAAGCTCGAGATTTTCTGATTTGCCATTTTCCAAAATGAGACCGGGTTGGTCTTCTGGTTCTTGGAGTTCACAGACTTAAGGATGTCCAATGGTAACCGTCCCACCTCTTGTTCGGAATGGCCGTTCACCTCGGGGGTGAAAAGAGCATCCTCCTTCTCCTTGTCGTACACGACCAGCACACCGTTAGCGTGGGACACTATGAACAGGTTCTCAGACCCAGGAAGCCATTTTATATGGGTGACGGGGGAGCTGTTAATCACCCCATTCTTGTTGATCCGAGCATACTTCTGTGACATGGGCTCATACCAAATAATATCGCCCGCAGAAGACCCCATCACAATGTCCAGGTGTGATGATGTCTTGGTGAGTTCGTTGATGTCGTGACAGAGCATGTGGGCCTTGGTGAACAGGACTTTGGTAAGATGCTCCTCTTTCGAGGGCGAACTGAGGTCAAGCCATTGGAATGCTCGGTTGATATTCGCAAAGGCAAACACACCGTTTGCGTCACGGTCACCTAGTCGCTTAGCAGATGTCTCATGGGTGATGACTCGCGAAACGAAGGAAGAACTGCTCTTGATAATGTTGTTCTTGGGCTTCCTTCGCTTCGATGCGTCCTTCGCTGCCACCGGTGGCGCCGCAAGCGCGGGGTTTCCATCTCCGAACTGGGGAGCTGTAACACCCGAGTTCAAGAAAGTCGGAGGCTTCTTTCGAGGGTCGAGTGTAACAAGAGATAGCTTTACGCCAGTTGTAGGGGGTGTGGGTAGTGTCGCGAGAGGGTTCGGATTAATGATAGGAGCTTCAGATGGGTGGGGAGGCGGTGTTGCGAGGAGTAGGTCATCCTGGAGGATGTACGTCCCTGTCAGAATATAAAATGTAAGCTATCTTTCAAATGCGGAAGTAATTGTGATATTTTGGGTGATCAGCGATCGATGAGCACACATACCCTCGCCAACTTGTAATGGACACCCACGCTCCGGGCGGGTAATCGTATTGTTCGTTTCCACAACAGGGACCGCCATACCATTTGCGGCCCCCGCCGCATATGCGACAGGGATGGTATAGCGTGGAGGTGGAGGGGGAAGGACGCTGGTGGTGGTGTAAGCAAGTGAATTGATTATCCGGGAAGAGTTATGCAATTCTCTCAAATTATGTTGGTTGGAGTGAAAACACGAGGTGAGGCTTGCAGATTGAAAGCATGGGATTGATGCGAGTGGGAAAGTAAAAGAGAGAGCGTGCTTACAACATGATTAGACGTCACTCGCACAGGGTCAATTTGGATTTGGTCTGATATATGGTGTGACCACCAGCGCAACCTTGGATCAAATAAGGTAAACGCGCAAACTTTGCCAAGTCTGCGATGCACTTTATCCAACGTTTCCTCCTTCAGTCTTATATATCGATATATGCAAGCTCTAATGTGTTCAGAATGAGCGATGGACAAGTTTCAGAGATATGGTCGCAGGGGGCGACGGCGAGTCAACGTGCGCAATAAGGGCCGAGAATCGCAGATGTATATATGTACTCGATACGATGTGTATAATGATATCAGGGTTCGAGGTTCGGAGGTTGGAGATGTCGAAAGTACAAGTCGAGGCGCGAGAGGGGGGATCAGCAAGGGAAACGATGTCCGGGGTAACGTTCGAGCGGAGAAGAAACCGCGTGCCTGGCGGGGACCGGCGTAACTCCGGCTCAGCCGGCTATGTGCCGTGTCTGCCTAAGTATGATGATCGATTAAGACGAAGATATTTAAGACATTTTACATCTATTTGCACATTAAACTATGGGGTATGGTATGGAACATGAACGAAGACCCTAATTGCCGCTCCCAACTCGTCGCCAGATCATCACCGCCGCGGCGCCTGCACAAACTACTGCTCCAAGGGCAATTCCCCACGACATCCATTTGCCTTCCACATCCTCTTCACTACGCGGAAAGGCTGTGCTGGGCTCCATGGCAGCCTCGGCAATATGGACAAATACCTCCTGGATAGAACTCCACGTAACACTCACATGGAGCGGCGGACTGGGCATGTTCAGCATAGCCGTGTATTCATGAGGCTGGTGCTCGGCTCGCTGCGTCGTCCGATCCAGGTCGGCCTTGAGGGCAATGAATACACTGGGGAGCTCCTCCAGATGAGGATATTTTGCCAACAATGCAGGAATGTAGGAAAACGAGTCTGGGTCCGAGGAATCATATGTGTACGCAATCACGTCGCACTGATCCAGCAGTTTGGACTGGTTCTCCAGCAAAGCAGGTTCCAGCTCACCTAGTTCATCCAAAATAAGGTAGCACTGTTTGCCGCCCGGAAGCTCCACCGTGTTCACTGCAGTACGTGGTTGGATGGTTGGGTGGTAGGTCGTGCTGAATCCGCGGGAAAGAAGTGCATCGAGCAGGGCCGATTTCCCGGATCCAGGGGCCCCCAACACATGACATTGGACAACATTTCGTCCCACACGGCCTGGGCGGCGACGTTTTCTTCGTGGCCGTGTGACTTTCAATGCCGCGGTAATAGATTGATCGCTTTGGTCGGAGGGCTCAAAGCCCAGATATGCCAAGTATTCGAGCGTAGTTTTGGGAGAGAGGAAGGTAGTCATGCTCCACTGAGCAAGCCAGCCTTGGAGTGTTACATGCCCTGCCTCATTGCGGACTGTGGAGGATGGGAACGAGCCGTCGGCCCATGATGCGGGCAAGCCCGGGGTAGGGGCAAACAAGGACGCAAGTTCAGCCTCATTCAAGCCCCCGTCATTATCCTTGTCGGATAGAAGAAAGAGGTTGACAAAGAATCGATAGCCTTCGGGTGACAGTTCGGCAGAAGCGAACGGCGGTACTTCAAACTTCGGGTGTAAGAATTTCTCCTGCAGTGAGAGATTATCCGTGTACTGGAACGCTCGCAAGATGATCCAGACTGTTTCATGTCGCCCTTTCTCCGAGTATAATTTGTTCAGATGAATAAACCCTTGGCAGTCAATGCCCGAGTCCGTAACCGAGTCCGGATGGGCTTTTTGAATGGTTTCCTTGATGTGATTGAGATCCGCGTCGTTCAATGGTTTGGAAAAGCACCGGATTTGGAAATCCTTGAGCTCTTTGTCTGATAGATATCCATCGCGATCTTTGTCGCAGAGATAGAATATCCTTTGTAAGGCTGCTACCGCAGCGGGCTTCAAGGCGGCCTCCTTGGAATCGAACAGTGGCGCGATCGGGTGCGTGACAGCCTTTTGGCAAACGAAGAAAGCTTCGTTGACATTACGATGCTCCCGAGCACTCGTACGTATACATGAGTCAATTTCCTTGAACTCTGCCATCAAAGGAAGCATCTCCTCCTCAACCACTCGCGTCTCACTATGACCCGTGGCCAGGTCGGACTTGTTGGCACACAGGACTACCGGGACATTGACACCCAACGAGCGGAAGTATGGCAGCCAGAACAAAGCTACCCGTTCATAGCTGTAGTGATCGGAATACACGAGGAGGATCACGTTACATTTCCGTATCTCTCGCGCGAGATTGTTCCGTTCTTGGGGAAGGGCCGAGGTGTCGACGACGGTCGTGGTTGTAACATTTTCGGGGGTCCCGAGGGTGGGAGGGATGGTAATTTGGGGGAGGACTGGTTGGATTTTGTTCGTCACAAACACACCTTTGACGAGCGACGTGATGAGACTGGACTTGCCGGTGCCCTCGTCGCCGCAAACGCAAATGCGAACTGGACCTATCAGCAATGTTGCTGGAAGTGAGGTATATATATAACATACCCGATGCCATTTTCGCGTTTAGCGAGTCACGTAATGGTCATAGCCCAAACATGACCTTGCAAGAAGTGTATGGAGATGGTTCCAAGACTCCGAGGTTGATTCCGGAGACAATCGTGATACGATAACACCTGGTCTTGGCGCCTAGATACGGCAGGTTTTAGACTTACTCTATCCCCTTCTCTAGATATGATCTTGGTACGAGTGAAATTCGCAATATGGGTATGAATTATTAATTTATTATTAACTTTCTGCCTCGCAACAACCCGGTTGGCGCGATGGCGTCTAAAACCTGTAGTACACGGGCTGTGTTCTGAATTCCTGCTCTCCCCCGGTTCCTGTATCTCCAACCAACCCCCACCTGAACTATGAAACTCATTGCGGGAGTGTCAACATGACATTGTTAACTCGGGGAGCCAGAAGCCTTCTCAAGAGTTAGATTTATCAATTAGAAAGCACCTCCAGCTGAAACCTGTCAATAACGGTCTCATCCTCTACACGACGGCTCATCTCCACCGCCCATCATTCACAAAACCAGACTACGGGCATGCTTGAAGAGGCAAATACTTCAATTCCTTGCTATTTCGCTATTATCTTCAACACCAGCCAGAGTGGTCGACTCTAGACGTTCTCCGTTCATCTCCTTCAACCATAATGAAGCCGATGTTATCGAGAAGAACATGCTCGACGACGGCTTCCGGCCATGGGGCCTCGTCGTTACAGTTGCACTTACAAGAGCGACTCTGACTGGAATGAGTTCATACGTCGCTTTCTCTATTATGTGAGAGAAATCTGGAGTATTACGATGGCCTCGATGTGCTCGATTCATTCATGCCTACGGTGATGAATGACAAGACGCGGTTTGATGGTGTGACTCCATCTATTGAGCGTGATTATTCCAACCAGTGGGCAAATACGGCACGGTATAAATTCTGTATTATGGTTGATGAGGAGGCATTGCAGTCAGTTCTGGACATTCCACCTGAAGATGTCGAGGGTTATAATAACACCGGCTTTGTAGTTATGGTTAATAGTAGGTAGGAGCCGCGATTCCTGAGTGAAGAAGAATTAGAAGGTTATACCAGTCTGCCGCAGGAGAATAATTTCGAACCAGTGCAGGGCTGCATGCTGGAAGATGTGGGCTGGAAGAGAGTGTGCTATGATTGGGCTCAGATGGTGGCCTCGGTTTTTATGCAGGATGGTTTTGATTGGGAGGCATAGTATAAGCTAGTATAAGCTAGTATAAGAATCTGGCTTTTTCTCTTTTCTCTCTTTTTTTTTATCTAGGAACTGGCTTTGATACTTGATTGTTCAGCAGTAATAAGATAAACTATCTTAATAGTCTTTGTTTTTACGTCCAGGTACATTATCTTGAATCATGTGGGAATCATGAAGAAATACCAACACAAACAACACATCCAATGTCGAGGTGCTAGTAGGTACAAGAACCCAGGACATATAATCCATAGCTATCTAGAGCGGTGATGTATTTTAGTAGATTGAATTTAATGGGTTGATTTTGGAGGACCACTCGGTACATATGTAGTGAAATATGTTATACAATGGGTATGTTGTATACCATTTCTCTACACGTCCGGGAATTGTTGCTTTGGATATATTCCCTTTGTACTCGATCTTCTTTTATTTAATACTTAATCGAAAAAGAAAAAGAAAAAAAACTTCCAATATGCCAAGCAACGTTCGTCTTGCTCGTCCACTTTTAAACCCCCGAGCCAAGAGACCCCCATAATTGTCGAAATACATGGAATGGATATCAAGGGCTAGTAATCACTGAGGGTATTGGATCTCCAATTGTCTTCCAACGTTGTAATGTACCTACTTAGGTAGTAATCACCCAATCTCATTCTGCTTGAGCCTCCCACGAACTGGCGTCCCGCTTTAGCCGTCATCAGCTGGGCTCCGGGCCCACACCCACTGACTAACCGCTACCCTCGAGACATCAACAGCTCGT